>VDFB02240874.1:44087-64626 GCA_007258455.2 Sequoia sempervirens
TTAGATGAAACTGATAATCATTAAGCTTCAGATTACGAATCTGTTTTAAACAAAACTGATAATCATTAAGCTTCGATTGAGAGATATTCGAAGACAGTTTTCATAACGGCTTTATGCTTTGTAACTGACTGAAAACGTTTACATATTTCCTTTTGAAAACTGTATATAATACCCTGGGTAAAAACCCCAAAAAGATTATTCAAACTTCTAAAAACTGCATAACCATGTTCCGGGTTTGAGACCCTTTTTAGAAGTGAACAAGAATATAAAACCTTCATACCTGTTATGCCCAAGATTCTGCCCAAAGAACCTCATACCTGAAACACAAGACTCTGTTCGGCCTTAATACCTGAAACACAAGACTCTGTCCGGTCTTAGGAAGTTTCTTCCTTCTTTCATACGCCTCAGATCCTCATACATGAGCAAAAACGAACATATAAGCAAACTTTTAATCTTTCTGAGAAAGATAAGTGTATAAACCGGAATCTTCATTTGAAATAAAAAACAAACAATGAACCTGCATGAATCCATCAATCAACTTCCCTGTTTCGCACCAAAAATGTCTTGATCCAACCGATTACTTCCTGTTTGTTTTGCAGAATGAATTCAACTTTCATAAACAAAACGCAACAAAAACCGTTTGCTCAGAATAAACGATACCCACAACCTTAATCAAATTTAACCAAAATTTGGAGTCCGCCATGCAAAGTCAATACTTGGCGAGAAAGGACTGACAATAATCAATACTTCGCTCAGACTTGTCAGTTTACGGTGGTCTCAATTAAAACTACCGACAATATCATTAAACCCTTTTCAATTTTTTCGCTTTAAACAGATGCCATCATATATTCCATGCTACGTCCAAAATGCCATCATACTTTCCATGCCACATCAAAAATTGCCACATGTAACATTTTGCCAACAAAACAAATCTGCCACGTATTTGCCGGATGACAGATAAGATAACAATCTCCCCCATTTTTGATGCAAATTTTTTCACCATTTCATAAAATGAACTGAAATACCATGTCGATTATAAACAAGATAATGAACTGAAATGCCAAGCAGATTTACCATGAAAACATGATTAACCTATGAACCAAGTGCATCCAAATACAAGAACCAAACCTGAACAAACCAAAACTGCTGTGCCAAAAGAACAAAACAAAAATGAACCTGTATGAACCTGTGCCAATACTGAACCTGTATGAACCTGTGCCAAAACAAAACTATGATGATCAAACCTGTGCCAAATCAAAACTGTGATGATGATCAAATTGATTACTCCCCCAAAATTTATGCATCAAAAATCTAACCATCTGCTTTTCATGAATGTTTTCTGTGAAAGAAGCAGAAGCCTAACACAGAATATGAAAAGTAAAAAACTTATTCCAGCATGGATTGAGAGAAGACTCCCAATCGAGTTCTGAACTGTTCAAACAATTCTCTAGGTAGAGCTTTGGTAAAAATATCAGCAACTTGTAATTTAGAAGGTACATGAATAAGAATGACCTCATTTGATGACACATGTTCGCGAATAAACTGCAATTTGATGGCAACATGCTTAGTTCTAGAATGAATAAACTGCAACTTGATGGCAACATGCTTAGTTCTAGAATGCATAACAGGATTTTTAGAAATCTGAATAGCACTGGTATTGTCACAAAGGATTTTCAGAGGTTTTTGAACATGAATACCCAAATCTGAAAGCTGATAAGACATCCAAATTAACAGAGTACAACATGCTGTTGCAGCAATAATTTTAGACTCAGCAGTAGAAATAGTGACACATTCTTGTTTTTTACTGTGCCAAGCAACTAACCGATCACCTAAGAAAAATGCAGCACCACTAGTACTTCGTTGATCATCTTTACATCCACCCCAATCAGCATCTGTATAACCAATGAGAGCAAAATCATCATTTTTTGGATACCACAAACCATAATCCAAAGTACCTTGTAAATATTTAAAGATACGGTGAACAGCATTGAGATGAGATTGACGAGGAGCTGCTTGATATCTAGCAACTTGACATACAGAGTGCATTATATCTGGTCTAGAAGCAGTAAGATATAAAAGACTTCCTATCATAGATCGATACTCTCTTTGATCAACGAGAGGAGATTCATCAATTTTCATCAACTTACATCCAGTTTCCATTGGTGTACCAACTGGATTACAAGTATCCATTTGAAACCTTTTAAGCATTTCCTTAGCATATTTCAGTTGAGAGATAAACAAACCATGTTCAAGCTGAGAGACTTGAATTCCCAAGAAAAATGTCAAAGGTCCTAACATAGACATTTCAAATTCTGACTCCATGATTCCTGAAAAAGTTTGTGCTAAATGATCATTAGTAGAACCAAAAATAATATCATCAACATATATTTCAACAGCCAATAAATTTTCATTGTCCATTTTTGTATACAAAGTGTTGTCCACATTTCCTTTAATGAATCCATTTGCAATTAGATGTTTATCTAATCTGGAATACCAAGCTCGAGGAGCTTGTTTTAAACCATATAAGGCCTTTTTGGGACGAAGAACATAATCAGGCTTGTCAGAAGATTCGAAACCTTCTGGCTGTTCCATATAAACTTCCTCCTCAAGATATCCATTTAGGAAAGCAGTTTTGACATCCATTTGGTAAACAGTGAAATTTTTATGAGTGGCATATGCAAGAAAGATTCTGATTGACTCCAACCTTGCAACTGGTGCAAAGGTTTCACCAAAATCAACTCCTTCTTGTTGTGCATATCCTTTGCAAACAAATCTGGCTTTATTTCTGATCACTACACCTTCCTCATTTAGTTTATTGCGGAATATCCATTTTCCACCAATAACATTTTTACCATCAGGTCTGGGAACAAGTTCCCAAGTCTTATTTTTCTCTATCTGATTTATTTCATCTAGCATAGCATTTTTCCAACTAGGATTTGATAGAGCTTCTGTTACATTCTTTGGTTCAAAATCTGCTATCAAACAAAATTGTTCAGCAATATTTACTTGTTCTCCTATTTTGGCTTTTCTTCTAGTTAAAATTCCTTTATCAATATCACCAATAACTTGAGACTCAGGATGTCTCTTAGCTATTATTCTAGAAGATGTTTTTATCTTTGATCCATCACTAGTGATTTTAGAATTGGAACAATTTTTAGATTCTATTTTTCCTGCAAGTTCATCTTCATCATCAGTTTCAACTTTATCTTGTTCACAATTTTCATTATGAATACTTTCTGATTCTTGAAAAGATAAACTTTCATATTCTTCTTTGTCATTACAGCATACAGATGTTTCATCAAACATAACATTTATAGCTTCTACAATTTTGTTCAGCCTTTTATTAAAGCATTTATATGCTTTGCTATGTGTAGAGTACCCAAGAAAAATCCCTTCATCAGATCTTGAGTTAAAGTTTTCTAAAGAATCATCATTCTTTCTGATAAAACATTTGCAACCAAATATTTTAAAGTTCTTAACATTTGCTGTTTTCCCATACCATAATTCATATGGTGTATAAGCTGTCCTAATTCTGATTTGAGCTCTATTTAAAATATAGACAGCTGTATGAACAGCTTCTTTCCAGAATTTGTCAGGCAGCTTTGCTTCATTTAACATGGTCCTGGCCATTTCCTTGACAGTTCTATTTTTTCTCTCTACAACTCCATTTTGTTGTGGTGTCCTAGCAGTAGAGTATTGTCTTTTTATACCTCGTTTTTCACAATACTCAATAAATTCTTGAGAAGTAAACTCTCCTCCTCTATCTGATCTTAAGCATTTCAGTTTTAAATCAGTTTCTCTTTCCACCATCTTCCTGAAAATTTTGAAACGTTCAAAGGCTTCTGATTTATGTTTCAAAAATGTTACCCAAACCATTCTTGAATAATCATCTATAAACAGCATGAAATATCTCTCATCATTTAAAGAGGCTGTTTTGGTTGGACCACATAAATCAGTATGTACTAATTCAAGTGGTCTATTTGATAGATATTCTTTTGTTTTAAAAGAAACTCTGTTTGCTTACCTTTTATACATTCTTCACAAACAGATGCAGGTTTAGTTATTTGTGGTAGTCCCCTGACCTTTTTGTTCTTGCTGATTCTAGCAAGATTATCAAAGTTCAAATGTCCCAGTCTTTTGTGCCATAGCCAATTTTCTTCCACTTGACTCATAAAACAGGTATTGACCAATGATGTTTCTTGAATAGTTGAATCTATCAGATTATACAGATTACCATTTGTTCTTAACCCACTGGCAATGACTCTATCTTTCCCATTTTTAATATGACATTCTTTTGCATTGAAAGAGATAGAATATCCATTATCACATATCTGACTGACACTTAAAAGGTTATGTTTCAACCCTTCAACAAAGTACACATCATGTATTGGTGTATCATTATTTAAGATTATTGAGCCTTTTCCTGTTATATAAGCTCCTGAGTTATCACCAAAACGTACAAAACCTCCATCAAAGCTTTCTAAGGTTTTGAATTTGTTCTTACATCCAGTCATATGATGAGAACAACCACTATCCAACACCCATGTTGCAGATTTTTGAGCAAATAAGACTGTTTCAACAATTAAGGACTTTTCATTTGTCTTTACTTGTTTCCATATCTGTTTAGGTCTCAGATTTAATTTACACTGATTTGCATAGTGACCATAGTAAAAACATTTGAAGCACCTAATAACTTTTCTTTTGCCTTGACTAGTGCTATTTTTACAAAAGATTGCTTTGTGCCCAAAAATATTACAGTTGAAACAATATCCATTGAAAAACAACTTTGTTTTCTGATTAGTAGATTCTTCAAAAGAACATTGCAAGACATTCAGTTTTTTATCCTTTTCTTCAAGTAAGAATTTTTGACTTTCTATAATTGAATTTGCTTTTATTAATTCATCTTGAAGTTTTTGATTTTCAGTCTCATGATTTGCAACTGATTTTTTTAACCTTTTAATTTCTTGCAGGGATTTTAGAAGTTCTTCTTCAAGATCAACTTCTATTTCTAAATCAGATGAGGATTCAGGCTCATTTGATTCAAATTTAGGAGTATGTACTATTTCAGCCATAAACAATTTTTCCCCTTCTTCATCTGCATCACTGGATTCTTCATTTGGATCCTCTTTTGAAAAAAGACTTTTCTTTTTGAAATCCTTAAACCTTTTATTCTGATTCCAAGGCTTCTTTCTAGAAAACTTCTCAGATTTCTCATCACAATCATCAAGTTCAATATTTGGACATCTAGCAGCAAAATGTCCTAATTGACCACAACTGAAGCATTTGCTTTTATATTTCTTTGCCATTCTTTTAACCAATAATGCTTCTAAAGCATCAGTTAGATCTGAATCACTCTCATCATTCTTTTCAACCTTAAAGGCTGATTCTTTTGATGAAGAACTAGCTTGATTGCTAATTCTCATTTCATATGCAGTTAGAGTTCCTTGAAGTTGATGTAAGGTCATTTTTGAAAAACTTTTCTTTTCTTCTAATGTAGAAATTTTTGTTTCAAATTTAGGTAGGACTAATCTAATAACCTTTGAAACAACATCATGTTCTTCTATGTCTTCACCTAGACCCTTCCTGGCATTCACAACTTCCTCAATTCTTAAGAAATATGCAGCAATGGTTTCATCCTCACTCATTTTCAGATTGTCAAACTGAGTTTTAAGAGTAATCAGTTTAGATTCTTTAACCTTGTCATCTCCTTGATAGATAGTTTCAAGTTTTACCCATATATCATTTGCAGATTTACAATAAATGACTTTGGCAAAGACATCTCTAGTAAGACCACAAAGAAGAGCATATCTAGCCTTCTTATCTAATTCAAATTTTAGTTTCTCATCAGCATCAGTAGGAACTGACGCTGGAACAGTGTATTTTGTTGTTACTACATCCCACATCCTTACATCTAGAGAATGTATAAATGCTTCCATTTTAACTTTCCAGAAAACATAATCATTTCCATCAAATAAAGGTGCCCTATTAAGGAAAGCTCCTTCAGAATGTGCCATAACTTCCAATAACCAGAGATCAATTCCTAAAGGGAATCCTACGCTCTGATACCACTTGTTGGAAGTGTCAAGGTTCTGAGAGGGGGGGTGAATCAGAACCTTACTAATTTATTCGAAAATTCCTTACAAATTTTGCAATAAGAAACATATAACAGAATATTTACAATTTGTGCAGGAGAAGTATAAGCATTCATCATGAGCATAAAGAAATGAAACTCACAACCATGGAAACACCAAATTTGTGCCAAGTGGAAAACCCTCCAAAATCTCATGATTTTGTCATAGGGAGAAAAACCACTCCATGAACCTGTATCTTCTATTCATTCCAACCTTTTACAATCGACAGTCACTACTGCTCAGAAATTTAACACAACTCATATACATATACAAATGTGCATATATCACTCGTACATGTACACAAGTTTTTGATTAAAACTTTCAGACCCACTTATCCTCAGATACATATATATATATATATATATATATATATATATATATATATGTTTTTACACACACACATACATGCATCTAAAGATTACAAGTGTATAAATGAACTTCGAAACAGAATAGTTGCATATTTCTAACTGAACCAGTTAGAATCTGTTCAACAAACTTTCTCTTAAAAATGCTTCAAAAAACAGTTTCAGATTACGAATCTGTTTTAGATAAAACTGATAATCATTAAGCTTCAGATTACGAATCTGTTTTAGACAAAACTGATAATCATTAAGCTTCGTTTGAGAGATATTCGAAGACAATTTCCATAACAACATTATGCTTTGTAACTGACTGAAAATGTTTACATATTTCCTTTTGAAAAACTGTATATAATACCCTGGGTTTAAAACCCCAAAAAAATTATTCAAACTTCTAAAAACTGCATAACCATGTTCCGGGTTTGAGACCCTTTTTAGAAGTGAACAAGAATATAAAACCTTCATACCTGTTATGCCCAAGGTTCTGCCCAAAGAACCTCATACCTGAAACACAAGACTCTGTCCGGTCTTAGGAAGTTTCTTCCTTCTTTCATACGCCTCAGATCCTCATACATGAGCAAAAACGAACATATAAGCAAAATTTTAATCTTTCTGAGAAAGATAAGTGTATAAACGGGAATCTTCATTTGAAATAAAAAACAAACAATGAACCTGCATGAATCCATCAATCAACTTCCCTGTTTCGCACCAAAAATGTCTTGATCCAACCGATTACTTCCTGTTTGTTTTGCAGAATGAATTCAACTTTCATAAACAAAACGCAACAAAAACCGTTTGCTCAGAATAAACGATACCCACAACCTTAATCAAATTTAACCAAAATTTGGAGTCCGCCATGCAAAGTCAATACTTGGCGAGAAAGGACTGACAATAATCAATACTTCGTTCAGACTTGTCAGTTTACGATGGTCTCAATTAAAACTGCCGACAATATCATTAAACCCTTTTCAATTTTTTCGCTTAAACAGATGCCATCATATATTCCATGCTACGTCCAAAATGCCATCATACTTTCCATGCCACATCAAAAATTGCCACATGTAACATTTTTCCAACAAAACAAATCTGCCACGTATTTGCCGGATGACAGATAAGATAACACAAATATCATTGGAGTCCTCCTCAACGATTCTCTCGCAGATTCTGGGGCTGTCACCCTCCGTTAGTTCTTTTCATAACCATACTTCTTCTTTTGCTCTTCCTTTTTATAATTTTATGCATATGTTAAAGCAGGTTTTAAAAGCTTATTTAGATAAAGACAAAAAAATAACTATTATAAAAGATGATATTATTAAACTGTAATAGCCGTATTATAATATCATGATATCAGTTGAACAAAAAATATCTAAATTAAAACAATTTTCTGAAAAGAAATTTAAAATTTAAAATACCAAAGATTTTGTCAGTTCTATTTGGATTACTTTCCTTAACCTCTCTAATAAAACAAGAGATAGAATATCTATTTCTCCATCATCTGTCAGAGACAACAGGTCGAATGATTATCTCCATCAGCTCAGAGAGAGACAACGGGTGGGATAAGTATGTTTCCACCGACTAGGATAGAGACAATGGGTCCACCGGCGTAGAGAGTGACGAGGTGGATTAATCAAGTGGCCCAGATTCTCTCGTTGAATAATGAGAAAAGTGAACATGCTAAAAAAATCAAAATCCATTAGCATGAGCTGTAAAAGTAGTGGGGTTGGTGGATTAGAGCATAATCTCATGTCAATCAGTCTTCACGGGAGACTACAATAATTTTCTATTTCACAAGAAAGTTGTTTATTTCAACGAGAACAGTACAGAACTAATGGAGACAGGCTTGACTTCATTCTTTTTGGCTGTTATGCACTGGTTATTCATTCTCACAAAATCTCATACCTTGTTTTTATGTTGCTGCAGCATTCAGAGGAGCAACAGCCATTGGTGACAGGGTGGGTGTTGCTTTATTCAATTAAAAACATTTCTACTATGATTTGTTCGTTGTCAAATTTTCTTTAAAAAATTGTCCAGATTGCTGATAATTATTATCTCAGGCATCTTCGATATGGCTATACATTGTCCCTACGGGATTGAGGAGTCTCATGAATTACATCAAACAACGTTATGGCAACCCCTCTGTCATTATCACTGAAAACGGTCGGTCATATTATTTTTTATTGTTCCGTCATATTAATTTACATCAACATTTCAAATCACATTCCATAATCTGATTAATATATAATTTTTTTTCAATTCGTATCTCCTGATACTTTGCAGGAATGGACGACCCAAATAACATTCTTATACCTTTGCCTGTGGCCTTGAAAGATACAAAGAGGATAGGCTATCACCGAGACTATCTTTCAAACCTTTCTGCTGCCATCAAGTAAAACTCAAACCTTGATAAAATATATGTTTATAAACTACTTATTGCAATTTGGCTGTAAATCATTTCTCCACCAATCTTGACTATGGATTTCTTATAAAATATCTCAGGCAGGATGGATGTGATGTGCGTGGATATTTTGCATGGTCACTGCTGGACAATTGGGAGTGGGGAGCAGGTTACACATCCAGATTTGGTCTCTACTTTGTTGACTACAATGATAATCTGAAGAGATATCCCAAGGCTTCTGTCAACTGGTTCAAAAACTTCTTAACATCATAAAACATTTTCTTCCTCCACTATATTCATTGTAAACGTTAACAGGTGGATTTCATACGAGGAAACAGGCTTATATTTTGTTTGCAATCAAGATTGAGATTAATTTAATTGAGCACTTAATTTTTATGCGGGTTGTTTAAACTCTTGTAAAAAAAGGAATTAGCTTTTAGGTAAGTGCATGAATGGTCTTATTTGGCACTTCCTCCAAGTTTAGGTATAATTTTTTTAATGGGTTATTAAATTGTATGCAATTAAATTAATGATTTATTTATTTATTTTTGACTGCTAAGTGTTTTGTTTTAATGCAAGGATGGATGTGCTTTATTAAATTTTTTTATTTAATCAAAACTTATTGGTATACAAATTTATATTGAAAATAAAGAGAGTGGAATAGTTCTTGTAATTTTATTATTCTTATATGAAGAATATATATTTTCCAATTTGTACATATTTGCTAAGATTTGTATGAGAGTTTATATATGTTTAATTTGTCATTCAATTATTGGTGAGGTGGTTGTATTGATTTTTATTATAGTTTGATGAAAAGATTGTCAAGATGTTTTGGGTGGGTAGGGGAGAGAAACTGGTAGTTAAAATTTCAAATCACTCCCAATTTTTTGTAGTGGCAATTGCTTATAACTAAGGTTTCAAAAGTGATGCCACATCAACATGCTTTTTGTTGAGGTGTCTAAAAAGGCCCAAAAAAAGAGAGACTGATAGTTGTGCACTAAGTCATGTTTTATTGGTGAGCTGATGTGGCATCACATGATTTGTTGCTTTTTAGATCTACATTAGTCATCATCAACACTAACAACTTTAAAGTCACAACTATTGGTCCAATATTGTTAAAAAATATTGGACATTAAATCAACAAATGCTATAACAACTATTGAAAGGGTCCTCTGCCCTATTCTTTAATAGTGACCGTCATTTATTTTGATATTATTGTTGTATAATTTAGACATTAATGATGTATTTATAATCAAGATTGTATAATTATAAAAACAACATACTTCAAATATTTCATACTTTTATGTTAACGTATGAAATGTTTTTATTTTAAAATTTGAAGATTCAAAAGTCATTTGGTTAGATGCCACACTACAAATATCATTAGTCTATGAATGTTTTTTTGCTTCTCATCGTTTACCTAACCTCAATTAAATGTTACATTTATTTTATAGATCATTAAATTGTTAAAAAAAAAAATCTATTATTATTTAATATGGTTGTGTATAAGGTATATTGATGTTGTTTCATTTGTATTAAAAAAAAATGATTAATTTGACTATGTTTTAGAATCGGTTTAGGAGCTTTATTCTTTGATATTAATTGTTTTATATAGATAACTATTGTAATTATTGGTGTGTATTATATAGCTAGAAGGTTTGGGTAAGGAATAAATTGTAAGTTTAAGAATAGTAAACATGAAATTTAAGTTAAATTTGTAGAAAAAAATCTATTTGGCACAAGTGTGGTTTCTTTTATAGTGGCAATGGATTCTTCTAGATTATAGAAATAAGTGATTTCAAACTCTACAAATGTTATTAATTGAAAAATATCTACTAGTAGGGTAAATGTAGTTGAGCACTTAATTTCATTGTGAGTTGTTTAAACTCTTGTAAAAAAGAATCAGCTTTTAGTTAAGTCCATGAATGATTTTTTTTATTTTATTTTATTGTATGATGCGATTTGAACTTAAGACCTCCCAAAAGAGAGGCTTCGTAGCTTGCCGCTACGCTATGGGGTCATCCCCAAGTCCATGGATGATTTTATTTGGCACTTCATCCAATATTTAGGTATACATTTTTAATGGATTATTGAATTTTGTGCTTTTAAAGTGATGTTTTTTTATTTATTTTTGACTGCTAAATGTTTTTATTTTTAATGTAAAGACGGATTTTGTTTATTTGAAAATATAATATTTTTTTTATTGAATTCAAATTTTGGGATTTTATTGGTATATGCATGTATATTGAAAATAAAGGTGATAGAATAGTTCCTAAACTTTTACTATTCTCATATGAATAATATACATTATCTAACTTTTGCTATGATTTTTAGAGTGTTTACATAGGTTTAATTTTTCATTTTAATAAGAATAGGGTTTCAAAAAAAAGGTACCAGCTACTAGGCCACTAGACTGGGTCGCGGGGACACCCATGTTGTAACAAAAAATAGAATAGGGTTTCAAAAACTATAGGTGAGGCGGTTGTATTTACTTTTATTAGGGTTTGATGGAAAATTTTGTCAAGATGCTTTGAGGTGTTTTATGCTATTAATATTGGTGGTCATTTTTTTTATAGTTTTTTTGTATAGTGTTTTTGGGCCTTAACAATGTATATATATTCAAGATTGTAGAATAAAAAAACAATATAGCTCAAATATTTCATATTTTTTATGCTCAATTTATGGAATCTTTTACTGTAAAATTTGGGTATTCAAGAGTCATTTGATTAGATGACACATCATAAATATCATTAGTCTATAAGTGTTTTGTGTGCTTCATCTCTTAACCGAATGAATTTTATACTTACTTATTAAATTGCTAAAAAAAATCTATTGTTACTTAATATGGTTGTGTTTAAGGTATACTGATATTGTTTCATTTGTACATTAAAAATATTATGACTAATTTGGCTATGTTTCAGAATTGGTTTGGTGGTTGATATTAATTGTTTTATATAGATAGTTAGTGTAATTATTGGTGTATATTTTATATCTAAAAGGCATAGGCAAGGGATAAATTGAGAGTTTGAGAATATTAAACATGAAATTTAAGTTAAATTTGTAGAGAAAAATATAGTTGGCATAGGTGTGATTCGTTGATGGATTCTTTTGTAGTGGTGATGGATTATTTTAAATTATAGAAATAAGCCCATTTTTTAGTGAGTTATAAAAATTTCAAGGAAGAGCTATAATTTTTGGCTAAGTGGTTGTGTATTTTAAGTGCATTGTGAAGTGAGGTGATTCCATCCCACCAATACCTAGGCCTCAAATAAAACCCTTGTATTATGTATGTGGACCTCATGTATTGAATGGTAGATTGAGGAATCCCCTAGTTGAGCTTTGTTTAGAAATAGAATAGGAACCTATCATTCGTTTGTCTAGATGATGCACTTGTAAGTTGGTAACACTAAAAAACTACTCACCATGTACCTTAGAGATGGGATAGTGGGCTATGGGTACAATCCTAATCCTCCATAATTGGTGCTCTAAAACATTGGGCTAACACTATTTATAAACAAAATGTTGAAAATTAAGATGTCTCAATCTTTTTATTTCCTAGCATTATATTTATTTAATAAATAATTAATTAATGCCTATGTTCTATTTTCTTTCTCATCTAGTGAGAGTTGTCATCATGTTTGTAAGGGACATGGAAGGTGACAAGGTTGCATTTTTCCCCACATGGGAAAGTAGGCATCCTACTTTATGGTAGATATTCTTTGCCATGTATCAACATCTTAAAATATGTGTAAGTCATTATTATTGTATGATGGATTACTACATGGCAAGTTGGAAAAATGTTGCAAAACATCTTGCATGGGGAATATGGCCACCCAAGTTGAGTTATGATAGGTTGTAAGAGAATCAAATATTATTAGTTAGTTAACTTAATATTATATTATAGTTGTAAGTGTAATTAGTTATAGATTCTATGATAGTTGTAAGAAGTTTAAGAGCATCTGTCACACCTATTTTTATAAAAAATGGAATGCCCAAGTTTGGAGAGTTGTAAGAGGTGAAAGATATTCTTATACAAGTTTCATTTGCATGCAAAGAGGTGTTGGAAATTGTGCCATGTGTATTTGGATGCCCACCTTTTGTGTCTTCCTCTAGAAGCTTCCTTCATACTTGTAATTCTCTATATATTGGATAATTGGAGAGTAGATTTTATGATTCAGTTTGCAAAACTATTGTTATGTTGTCGAAATTACTCTAGAAATAAACACTATAAACTCCTAGAAGAAAATTGTTATGCAAATGTCATTGGAGTACTTCTCAATTATTCTCTTGCCGCTAGTTCTTTTCATAACCATAGTTCTTCTTTTCTCTTCCTTTTTATAATTTCATGCATATCTTAAACAAGTTTCTAAAAATTTTAGGTATATAAATTAGTGTAGATATCTTGAATATATCTATTTAAAAATTAGATATTAATTTGGAGTTATTTTATTTATAATATATATAAAGACATAAATTTTATTCTTTTATTATATTTATTATTAAATATTAATATTTTGACGTGCAAATAATTGTCAAACTTAAAACAACAGATAATAATTATTATAAACACACTCACAACATTATCTTTTATCTCTTGTTATAATTATAAAATATCTATACATGCTCATAAATTATAATATTCAAATTAATTTAAAAAATGCCAAAACTAAAATTTTAAAAAAGTATATGATGTGCTAACATCTCTGATTTAAATAAAGACAAAAAAAAATTAATCTTATTAAACAGTGACCCTATCAGTTGAAAAAAGAAGAAGTCTAAATTAAATTCATTTTCTGATAAACATTTAAAATATCAAAGATTTTGTGAGTTCTATTTGACTTAACTCTAAGGAACAAGAGATAGAATATCTATTTCTCCATCATCTGAGAGACAGCAGGTCGAATAATTATCTCCATCAGCTCAGAGAGAGACAACGGGTGAGATAAGTATGTCTCCACCGGCTGGGAGAGAGACATTGGGTGGGGTAAGTATATCTCCTACTTTGGTTTTTTCGTTGCTGCAGCATTCAGAGGAGCAACAGCCATTGGTGACAGGGTGGTTGTTGCTTTATTCAATTAAAAACATTTTAGTATGATATGTTCATTGCGATTTATTTTTTATATTGTTTACATCGTTATAATTATTTTCAGGCATCTTCAACATGGTTATATATTGTTCTTAGGGGATTGCGGAGCCTCGTGAATTACTGTTAAAAATGGTAGAATTCATACAGATAATTCGATCAAATCATTTGTATAGAAAAATAAAAGCATAACATAATAATATATTGATTTGTTTTAGTGAATTTACAATGTTTATTACAAATGTTTATAAAGTATTGCATTCTCGTGAATAACTATCTAAATTTTTTTAGAGGAATAACTTTCTAAAACTAACAACTAGCAATTAACTCATTTATTAAATGTAAACTTTATTTTCCTAACAAACCTCTTTAATGTTGATGTAATAGAAAAACAAAAACAACAAAAATAATGAAAGAGTGTAAACCTTAAATTCCTAACTTATCCCCCCTTAAAGTTTACACTAGCATATATATATTTAATAATATATATAAAATACGCCGAGAGATATCCTTCTCAAGGCGTCTATTTTTTAATCAAATTTTCACAGAAAAATTGAATAGGCATCTCGAGAAGGGAAATTTTTATATATATTATTAAATATATATATATGCTAGTAGCAGTCCAACATGTAATATCTTAAATAAATTATTTTTATATTTATATATTTTATATTGAATAATTATAATAATTAATATATTATAATATGATAGTATATCAATATAAGGGTTATAATTGATCCCCAACCCTAACCATAATTGAACATGAATCCTAATTGAACTTAATACCATATTTGAATTGTGACTATAATGTCAACCCTTATTTTATCCTTAACTCTAAGTTTTATCATAGAACCCTAACCCTAACCCCAACCCTAAACCCTAAGCTTAACCCTAACACTAATGCTAACCCTAACCCTAACCCTAACCATAACCATAAATATAACTCAGCCCCTAACACTAATACTAACCCTAACCTTAATCATAAGCCTATTGCTAACCCCATTTATTTCACTAACCCTAACCCTAATTATACCTTAAATCCCTAACCTTAACCCTAATTCTCTAACGCTAACCTTAACACTAATTATACCTTATCCCTAACCTTAACCATAATTGAACCTTGATCCTAAATAAATCATAACCCTAACCCTACTACAATTGAACCCTAACCCTAACCCTAAGTGAACCTTAACCATAATCCTAACACTAAACCTAATTCTAACCTAATACTAATTTAACCCTAACCCTACAACTAACCTAAAAGATTTATCTTGTAACCCTAATTGAACCCAAACTCTAATCATAATTACACTCTAACCCTAATCCTCATCCTAGTTGAACCCTTAACCATAATTGAACCCAAACCCTAATCCTAATTACATTGTAACCCTAACCTTTATCCTAATTGAACCCTAACCCTAAAAATAACCCTAAATGAACACTAAATATAAAAGCAGATATTCTTCTCGAGGAGCCTAGTGCACTTTTATTTAAGAATTTGATAAAAAAAAATTAGGAACCCTCAAAAATTGATTAAATAATTAGGGTTAAGGTTAGGATTAGGGTTACTGTTAGGGTTAGAGATAGATTTAGGGTTAGGTATATGTTTACAGTTAGCATAAAATTAAACTTAGGGTTGGGGATAGGGTTAGGGTTAAGGTTAGAGATACTTTTAGGGTAAGGGTTAAGGTAAGAGATAGAATTAGGGTTAGACTTAGGTTTAGGATTAAGGTTAGGTTTAGGTTTGCAATTAGGGTTATGGTTATGGTTACGAATAGGGTAAGGGTTATGATTAGAGAAAAAAATAGGTTTAGCACTATGGTTAGGATTAGAATTAGAGTTTGGGTTCAAGATATAGTAGGATTAGGGTAAGATATAAAATTAAGGTTTGAGTTAAGTTTAGGTTTAGGGTTAGGGTTGGGGTTGGCATTAGGGTTAGTGGTAGTGTAAGGGTTAGGGTTAGGCTTAAGATTTATATTAGAGATAGAATTAGGCTTAACGACAGGGTTATGGGTATGGGTAGGGTTTTGGTTACAATTAGAGTTAGGGTTTGGATTTTTGTTTACACCATGTTTGTGTTTTAATTAGGGTTATTTTGTAGGGTTAGCGTTAGAGTTAATTTTTTTGTAAAAGTTAGAGTTAGTATTAGTGTTGGTTTTAGAGTTGGGTTAGCATTAAGATTAAGGTTAAAATTAGAGTTAGGGTTAAGGTTAGAGTTAGGATTAGAGTTAGAGTTAGGGTTAGAGTTATAATTAGTGTTAGCTTTAGGATTGGGTTAGGGTTAGGGTTAGAGTTACAATTAGTGTTAAATTTAGAGTTAACATTTGTTAAATAGATAGAAATAGGGCTAGGGTTATGGTTATAAATAAGTTTAGGGTTAAAGTTACAATTAGAATTAGTGTTAGCTTTAGAATTAGGGTTGGGATTAGAGTTAGGGTTAGGGTTCAAGTTTAGAATTTTAACGCTAACTTTAGTCATATTCCTAACCCTAAATCTATCTCTAACCCTAACACTAACCCTAATTATTTAATCAATTTCTTGGTAAATATATAAAATAAAATAAGTATTTTAATTTTTAATTTTATTTCTTTGTGAAATCAAATATTATTAGGTTTAGAATTATTAATCATGTAAGAAATAATTAATCAAATCAACACAATATTTTTAAAGATTATATTCTTTTTCTTTGCACCCAAATCATTTCATTTTCTAAAATTATACTAAATTCTAACTTCTAAAAATTATTAAATATTTTACATTGGGAAGTTTTTAATTTGATCTCTTTAATAGGTTTCCAAAAAAATACATCCCTACTTTTGCATTTTTGTGTTTAATTAGATTGTATTATTTTTAAAATTTAAATAATTAATCATATAGTAAATAAATAAATAAACAATCACATCATTGTAATATTTTCAAAGCTTAAATCTCATTCTAAAATTAAATTATGTGGATTCAATTAGATTATATTTTTTTTAAAATATGAATAATTAATCATAGAGTAAATAAATAATCAAATCACAACAATATTTTCAAAACTTAAATTTTATTATAAAAATAAAGTAAGTTATAATTTTAAAAATTCATAAAATATTAATTAGCTAGTTGTTAAAAAAATTTATTAAATTATAGCAACTGTCTCATATAAATGAATTAAATAAAATTACATATTCATTTTGAAAATAATTTAGCAATTAATAATTGTAGTTTTAGAATAAATTGAAAAAGAAATATTTAAATATAAAAGCAACCTTTCTATTTTATTTTTTCTTTTTCGCATGTCAATCATTTCATATTCTAAAATTAAACTACATTCTAGTTTTAAAAAAAATCATAAAATATTTTGAAGTACAAAAGCTCTTGATTTGTATATCTTTTTAATAGATTGGCAAGGAAATAAATCTCTATTTTTGGATTTTTTAGTTTCATTGAATTGTTTTGAGTTTTAAATTGAAATTAAATAATCAATGAAATCAACATTAATATTTTCAAAACCAAAAAAATAAAAAATAACTAAATCATCAAATTAAAATAGATCCATAAAAACAATGCCATGGAAAGACCCCTTACACACAAGGAATACAAATTATTTAATTAGAGTTAGGGTGCAGATATAGTTAGGATTAGAATTATAGCTAGGATTAGGGTAAGATATAAAATTAAGGTTTGAGTTAAGTTTAGTTTTAGGGTTAGGGTTGGGGTTGGTGTTAGGGTTGGAGTTGGGGTTAGGGTTAAGATTGTGACTAGGGTTAGTGGTAGTGTAAGGGTTAGGGTCAAGCTTTAGATTTAGATTAGGGATAAGGTTAGGGTTAGAGATAGAATTAGGGAACTACACTAGGGTTATGGGTGTGGTTAGGGTCTTGGTTAAAATTAGGGTTAGGGTTTGGATTTTTGTTCACACCAAGTTTGTGTTTTAATTACCTAGGTTATTTTGTAGGTTTAGGTTTAGGTTTAGGGTTAGGGTTAGGGTTAGGGTTAGAGTTAAATTTTTTGTAAAAGTTGGAGCTAGTATTAGTGTTGGATTTAGAGTTACGGTTAGGATTAAGATTAGGGTTAAAATTAGAATTAAGGTTAAGGTTAGTGTTAGAATTAGAGTTAGAATTAGTGTTAGCTTTAAGATTGAGTTAGGGTTAGGGTTAGAGTTACAATTAGTGTTATAGTTAGGTTTACTTTAGAGCTAATGTTTGTTATAGATAGAAATAGGGTTAGGGTTATGGTTATAAATAGGTTCATGGTTAAAGTTACAATTAGAATTAGTGTTAGCTTGAGAATTAGGGTTAGAATTAGAGTTAAGGTTAGGGTTTAGGGTTAGAATTTTAACAAAAAATTTAATCATATGCCTAACCTTAAATCTATCTCCAACCCTAACAATAACCCTAATCCTAACCTTAACCCTAATTATTTAATCAATTTCTTGATAAATATATTAAACAAAATAAGTATTTTAATTTATAATTTATAATTTTAATGTGAAATCAAATACTATTATGGTTAATTATTAACCATGTAAGAAATAATTAATCAAATCAACACAATATTTTTAAAGATTATATTCTTTTTCTTTGCACCCAAATCAATTTATTTTCTAAAATTATACTAAATTCTAACTTCTAAAAAATATTAAATATTTTACATTGGGAAGTTTAAAATTTAAACCTCTTTAATAGGTCTCCAAGAAAAATACATCCCTACTTTTGCATTTTTGGGTTTAATTAGATCATATCATTTTTAAAATCTAAATAATTAATCATATAGTAAATAAATAAATAAACAATCACATTTGTAATATTTTCAAAGCTTAAATCTAATGAAAAAATTAAATTATGTGGATTCAATTAGATTATATTGTTTTTAAAATATGAATAATTAATCATAGAGTAAATAGATAGAAAATCACCACAATATTTTCAAAACTTAAATTTTATTATAAAAATAAATAAATTTTTAATTTTTAAAATTCATAAAATATTAATTAGCTAGTTGTTAAAAAATTTATTAAATTATACCAATTACATAATACAAATGAATTAAATAAAATTACATATTCATTTTAAAATAATTTAGCAATTACTAATTGTAGTTTTAGAATAAATTGAAAAAGAAATATTTAATATAAAAGAAAGTTCCTTTCTATTTTATTTTTTCTTTTTTGCATGTCAATAAATTCATATTCTAAAATTAAACTACATTCTAATTTTAAAAAAATCGTAAAATATTTTGAAGTACAAAATCTCTTGATTTATGTATCTTTTTAATATGTTGGCAAGCAAATAAATCTCTATTTCTATATTTTTTAGTTCTATTGAATTGTATTGAGCTTTAAATTGAAATTAAATAATCAATAAAATTAGCATTAATATTTTCAAAACCAAAAAAATAAAAAATAATTAAATCATCAAATTAAAATAGATCCAAAAAAAATTGCAATGGAAAGACCCCTTACACATAAGGAATACAAATTATTTGAAGGAATATATTTTTTTGTTAGAAGTGAGAGAACTCAATGGTTAAATTACTATTTTTGTTCTTTAATCAAAATGCATAATCTTCATTATAATGATGAAACTCCTATTTCTTGAAAAATAATTATTGTTCTTTAATCAAAATGCATAAACTTCATTATAATGATGAAACTCCTATTTCTCCAAAAAAAAAAAAAATTAGAGGCACCCTATTGTTGTTGAAGCCATGCCATTGTCTTCACCAATGCACAAGCTCCTCCGCTTGTAACCATTTATTCTATAATCTCTCCATTTTTGCACTTCTTGAAAGCTCCAACACTGACCTTGAAATCTCTAATACTAGTGCTAGTGCAGACCCGTATCAGTGCAAAACCCTTCTGAAATACTTGAAGCAGATAATTTAAATCATGGTGATTCAAGGAGAAAAATAATCAAATGGTATTAAAATTTCAACTATTATAAAATAAAACCATGATGAATAAATTATTATTTTTTTCTTCTAATAATAATTTCATCGATAATCATCTCTAAGAATGAGTACAAATGATTGCACACCTCTCACCATATTCAAATTCAAATCATGCCCATGGTAGTGACCAATTTGAAGAGGTCAATCTGAGATTGAGTTTAGGTCTTCTAGTGGTTGATTTGTATAACAATAGTATGTTTTTTTGGTTAAAATCTTAGTCTTTTTTTATCTTTGGGGAAATCCCCATTGCTAAACATATTCCATAATTTTGAAATATAATCATTCCAAATCAAATATATTCACCAATGCATTTTATAACTAAAATTTTGAAATTCCAATCATTAATGATATTAGTAGTGAGAGGTTGGCCACACAAAAAAACTCCATCATCACTTAATTGAATTCTTCTACATATCTAGATATTTTTGTGGCCATTTTTCAAAGATTAGTTGGGTATGTGTAGGATCATGATGGGCCAAAAAGTGGCAATATGATCGGTATTTGTAGGGTATGTGGTTGACAACTTTTTTTTAACCCAAAATTAATAAAACGAAAAGGGTTTTTAAAAGAGATTCTCAATTTTCTACCAATATAAATTATTTTTTACTTTGAACTTAATAAATATTTTTTATTCATTTTC
>VDFB02240874.1:64726-126846 GCA_007258455.2 Sequoia sempervirens
GCTATCAAGAGTCCCTTAACACAAGACATACCATTTATACACAACAAACATCCACTTATCACCCTTATCCTAACCTTGGCAAGGGAAACCAACCTTCCACTAATCCATTCCAAGCCCCTACATCCTATCTTAACTCGTCATCCACTAATCCATTCCAACCCACTCCATCCCAATATACATTTAGTCATGAAAATCATATCCTTGTCCAAAGTCGCATTCCATTGCCTAAACTTGAGGATACATGTCAAGAAGAAAGTCCAAGGCACGACATCATAGCTTCACCTTCATGTCAAGATCAAAGTGGTCCATCCCATGACCCCATTCTTAAGTCCATCCAAGAAATCCTTCCATACAATCATGTTGTCCAAGACACGCCTATTTTTTACCAAGATCCTACCCTTGGACATGAAGTCCAAAATGATCCTCTCATCAACCTTTATACCATCTAGGATCAAACATTTGACGTTGATCCTACCCAAAATCCAAACACCACCATTTCCCAAAATGATACACTTACCTCCTTTGGACACATAGATTATCTTCCTCTACAACAAGAGTTTTCTACTCTAGACATATTTGCAAATGATCAAGCTATAGCTAAATTCACTGGAATCTATGACAATGACCATAAGGAAGGTTTCTACATCGACTTGGAAGTATCGATATCTTTTGAAGAACCATCAGAATCCAATGTGTCACAAAATTGGACCAAATATATCAATGAGAAACATGTCAATGAAGCTACAACATCTTATCAACTAGGATCATCTATCTTTCTCGGAGCAGGCTTTCTCGTAGAGGAGACAATTCCAAGCAACGGTTTCCACAATGATGGGTTTGCATCTTGCTTCCAAAATGACAAATACCCCATCGCAAAGAGAATATGTCAGAGCATGCAGTATCAAGGAAGAGGAATAGGCCTACATGAGCAAGGCATTCGAGAACCAATACAGTTTTATGAAAATCCTAGACATCAAGGCCTTGGCTATTCTTTAGTCAGAGAATCAAATGATGTTATTGGTACCTCCTCAATATTGGGGGAAACTTTATCTAATACAAACATCAAAATGGGGGCCATGAGTAGTTCTTACCATAAGGTTGTTGCCAACACTCCTTCCATCCACACCATAAACTGCCATTCCAACATGAATAAACCTTCCATTTGGAACCAACAAAAATAAAATTATTACAAATCCAAAGTTCAAAATCAAATGTCAAAGGCCATTGAATCAAACAAAAATCCAAGTGGACAAATGAAATTAAAATGGATCCCAAAGAAAAATGGGTCAAGCAAAGCAAATATTCCAAATCCAAAAGTTAATCAAAATGTGGAGCCACAAGAAAAGAGGACTCCCACATATAATAAATGTCCACCTCCTTCAAAATGGTCATCAATAAAGGCATATAAAAGTGTTGGTTCCAAATGCTTTCCCAATCAAAATTACAAACTTTTCCATCCAACATCCCAAGTTTGTAAAATAAAAAGTGATTCATCCAAACGTCCAAGCAATCCTTCTACATCTACCATCATCCATCATTCCAAAAATCCTACTTCACAAATTTGCCGCATCTTGGAAAAAACCCTTTATCATAAGGACTCCCATGGTACTCTATCACGATATGCATATTCTGATAAGCTAACTCTAGTATCAACAAGGATTGCAATGAAATCAATAAGTTATATGCAAGTGTTATGATCCTAACAAGGAAACTACTTCATAAAGGTCATTATTGGCATATAATGGCCCTAGTCTCTACATCAGCACCATCAACTGAGCCAGAACAATCAATGAGCATCCAAAACATCCAGTCCACATAAAAATACAAAAAAAAAATTGTCACCTTGATGAAAACCTAGCAAATAGGCATCTTGGTGACACTAAAAAAAAATCAAAAAAATAGTAAAGAGAAAAATTTCATCCAATAGTGAAAACCATTTTTATGGCTCTTTGGATAAGTACCATGATGAAAACCTAGAAAACAGGCAGCATGTGTAAGAGAAATTATCTATGTGGACCATTACACTTGGGGGAAAGTCATCTCATCTCCCATACATTTCTTATGACACTTCCATCTGTCCATCTAATCCATATCATTTCCATCCATTTTCCCATCTACTTTGATCTTGATAAGGACTGGGGTACAAACATAAATCATGCTTTGGGAAAACTCTTGACATGTCTATCCTTTGGTCATACACTATCCAAGAAATATCATAGCATTTCCTTCATAGAATTTTCCAAACCCATACCTCAGAGAAAACTAATTATTCCTATGCGATATTTTCCTTGGAGACCAAACAATGATTCTTCTAGCCAATAATCCTCATGTCACTTATCTTGTACCAAAGCCACTCATCATCCTTTCATACCTATCACATCTCTTGGTTTTCCCTTATCAATGGTCTAAGGATTCTAATCCACCTATCCAACATCCCTCCATCATCCCATCTAGTCCAAAACAAGTCATTCCAAATGCAACAAGCCTAATCCATATAATCTTACTATGCAACCTAGTGCATCATCCAAAATATTCCTTGGCTTTGTTCCTAGCCTTGCTGCAAACCTTGATCCTTTAGTCACGTTGTTTCAGGATGTGTTATTCCTAAATCAAACAATGTCATCATTGTCATCATCACATATCAATTGGTTTTCATCTTGACTAGGGACAAGATCATGTTTGTCCTAGGATTCTTGTGCATGATGGCTCACTTTCTTGTAGGCATCATTCATATACATTTGTCATGGTCATTATAGTGTATCATCCATAACATAATCACACTTCCCCATATCATTTGAAAAAGACAAAAAAATCAAACATTTGAAAACAAACAAAAAAATCATAAAACGACAAAATCCAAAAACATCATAAAATCTCAAAAAGACAAAAAAATCATAAAATCCAAAAATTCAAAAAATTCATAAAAAATTAAAAGACAAAAAAATTAAAACATGTCAAAACCCAAAAACATCCAAATAACTTTCAAAAAATCCCAAAAATAGAGTCAAAGTCAATCATGTCAGTCTTTGTCATTTTCAAACTACATTGCCTCTGTAACTGGACGTAGGCAAGGCCATTTGTCGATGTTCCCCCGAGCCATTAGGTCAATCCTTTAGGTTTGTCAAATACACAATAAAATCATGATTCAGTCCTTTTTCCTTGAAACAAAATCAATGGTCATGTCAAACTACGAGGTCTTTGCACATTGCTATGTAGGCAAGGCCATCTGTCGATGAGTCCCCAAGGCCCCCTAGGTCAATCTTTTAGGGTTCATCAAGTCAGTCAAAATAAATTGGACACTGTCAACTCAGATGTGTCATCATCATCTGAACTTCAAATACAAATCCTGAATCAACAAGACAAGCAAGCCAACATGTCTTCAAGTCAAATCAGTCATTTGTCAAATTAATCAAACCAATCAAATCGATCAAAACCAATGGTCTTATACAGGATGTGTCCTTCTTGAAACCAGACCTTGTCACTATCACACTTTGTCATTTTCCTTATACAAGTAGTTACATGATTGAAAACAAACTTTACATCTTATACAACATGTTTCTTTTCCTGAAACTAGGCCTTGTCAAAACAGTCCACTCGTCACTCACTTTGTCACTTAACATACTAGAAAACACTTATTGGAAATAATCTGAATGGCTATTGATCTTGTTGGTCTATTTTTATCTTTTGGATTTACTTTAGTCATATTACTAACCACCTCGAGGATGTCCCATGAAGGATTTAGAGGAGCGATGATGTCTCATGACTCATCTTTTATTTGATTGTTATCTACAGTTTGTCTTGACAAAAAGATTGGGGCAACTTTACCCTTAGTATGAGTCAAGACATTCCTTGTCTGTGACTATCTATTTTACAGATGGATGACCTTGCAGACCTTGGTCTATGTCATACCATGATGTTTGTTGTCCATTTGTCATATTTTACTGCCCAATGATGATTAAATGCAAAAGCCTTGCATAGAAAAATATATATATGCAAATTATCGCAACTAGCACTATCTCAACATCCAAGTCTTCCATGCTAACATCCATGTTTTTCATGCTAACATTCATCTTTTCCGCTCTAACATTTCTTCTAGTCGACATCTTCATCATCCTTATTTATTTTCCTCTATCCTATTTTCCTTCCTCTTCTAGTCCTCTCATCCATTTCAAGAGCACACTCGTGTTCTTTGAACCCATATGTCCTCTTGAGGGGGCATACCACTACTTCCTTGTCATCCTTCCTCATCTTACTTTCACTAGGGCATATCTTTTTCTTTGACACAACGCAATAAACTACATTGTATTAAAGAGGGGCAAATGTAGACAGCTAGAAATTCCCACTAGGCCTGTCAATTTATTAAAATCCCTTCTTCATCTCTAATAATTAAATAATATTAATTATTTAATTATTACCTAATGTCATTAATTATTCCATTAATTAAATAATCTAAATTATTTAATTAATTCACTTTCAACTTTTCTAACACAAATAAATTAAATTCTATTTAATTAAATAACTTATTTTCCCCTAACTTTTTGAATTAAATTTTCTATTTAATCAAAAAGTGAACTTGCTTTTTTCTCACAATGAGATAATGTTTTTGATTAGATAAGTAGCATGCTTATAGGGTGTTGTACCCTTCACACAGGAGCCCAAAGGTTCAAAAAGGAGCAAGTTCAAGCTAGAACATGAACTAGGAGAAACATAGAAACAACTGACAGACAACTGTAGAACAAAAAACAAAGACTAGACAACCCCAGAACCTAAGGGGACCAATCTGACTCTCGTCACCCTAGGTCGCAAAGAAGCAATGGATTTGGGGAGTCCCTTCTTCTTCCTCAGCACAATAGACCAAGAAGACTCAAAATCTAAGTCCATCGAGCGAGGCGAGAGGAGCAGATCCTCAATAGCCACCCACACGGAGCCATCACACAGAGAGGGAGCTAGTAGCAAAGAGGAGACAAGAGCACTCAAGGGAACAGTAGAATCGATCAAAGAGGGACAGGAAAGGTCTATTAGGACATCGATAGCAGTAGGTACCATGGAAGGGAAATCCAGACAAGGAGCCAAGATAGAATCAACTGCCAAGGGAGGAGTCGTCAACACAATGAGATAATGTTTCCATTATTTCAAAATGCAATTTCCCTCTTTGAACTAACTAATTTTGTTGAAAAATCAGTTAATTTCCTCTTCCTCTTTCACTTCTAATCTTATCCCATCCTGTCTCGATTAATTACATCCATTGATTGAACTAAAAATCTTATAATCTCGACCATCCATTTTCCATTTGTCTCTCTATAAATACCATTGAATCATTTATCATTTCGATCATCTAGATTTAATATGAATTAGTGTTGTTGAGATTAAAACCTTCAATATTTCGTTGTCTTTGTCATAGGCTAGCTAAGTGCATAAAGAATTATAATAATGAGGTAATTCATTATTCGGTAACAAAATGGAGAAGTGCAATGAAGGTGAATCAATGGTGGTGTGAAGACTTTTGGTAAGATTGTTCCATGCTTTTATGTCTTTATGCTTATTTGTGCTTCATTGTATATTGGGGTTTGATTTATATGCTTTAGTGTCTAACCTTGAAAAAAAATTCCCTAATACACCTAGGTCTCCTAAATTGAGAGCAAAATAGGAATGGACCATTTGGAAGGGGAATTTTGAGGTATGCAAGATGGTTAGAACCTAAGGAATGAGGAGCAGCCACAAGGAAATAGAGATCAAGGTGGCAATAACTGAGCAAGAATTGAAGGAGAGCTTGGTAAGGACCTCAAAAGGGTAGCTCCATTGAAATTTGATGGAAAAACCATCAAAGATAGAGCAGAGGCATGGATAATTGAAATGGAGAAGTACTTTGGGCTCTAAAACTTATTAGATGAAACTAAGGTTGTATGGGCAACTTATCAGCTCTTTGGTGAGGCAGCCACATGGTGGGACAATGAAATGGTAGAACATAAATTGCTACCTAGAGAGACCAAATAGGAACAGTTCCTTCAACATTTCCAGAAAAGGTGGATCCCTCAACACTTTTTCGATAAGAAGATGATTGAATTCCAAAACCTAGCTCAAGGGAGTATGTCAGTGACTCAGTATTGGGAAAAGTTCACCCATTTTCTTAAATGTGTGCCTTACTACCAGGCTGATGAGTGCTTTTGAATTCAAAAGTTCATATTAGGGTTAAGTTCCTAGATTGGAGTAGAGGTGGATATACATAATCCCCATACTATGGAAGAAGTCTTTGAGAAGGCCACCAAGCAAGAGTAGAAGTTGCAACAGCTGTCCAATTTTTGACAGAGTTTGAATTCTAAGTCTTGGTTGAGGAATAAGAAGTTTCAAAAAGGAGAAAAACCTTTCCAGATCAGGAATTTGAAAAAGGGAAGTGACTCTCGGGAGAAAGGAGAGGACAGCAATGGTGGAAAGAACAAGAAGGCCAACAGCAACAAAGGTAATTTTGATAATTTAAACAAAAGAGCTCCAAGAAAGATAGGTCAAGAGGTCAAAAAGGGCCTCATGATGGGTGTTACACTACAGAGGCGATCATTATGCCTCAAGTTTCCCACAGTGTTCAAAGGCATGGAAAGAAGGAAATCAACATTAGATCCATGCAACAGTGGACAATAGACAAGCTAAGTTTCAAGTTTCGCCAATTTAGTTGTTGGGTAAGCTCTATGGTGAATCTATTTCTATTTTAGTTGACACTGGAGCCATTGAATGTTTTGTAGACCCAAGAATTATTTCTAAATTACCCATCAAACCTGGGACACGTGGTCAATTCTTGGATGGTCCAATATGGAAATCGAGTAGAGCGGGGGGTGGATTCATGTCTCTATTGTAGTGAGTTAAAACTTTCTAGTTTCTAGACTTGAGTTGATCTTTATGTGGCACCCCTAGGTTCTTATGATGTGATCTTAGGAATTAATTGGCTAACAGAAAAAATAATTCCATTGTGAACTATGAGGAAAAAACTGTTAGTTGTTTGGACAACCTAGTTAAGACTCATGGGTTATAGAGACCACTAAAGTTTAGGAAGATCTCAACCATGCAACTTAAGAGGGCTCAAAGGAAGGGGTATACCATCTATGTTGTACATGTTAGTGAACTTGAAAATATGAAACCTTATTTGGATGATTACTCTATTCTCAAGGAGTTCCAATATGTGTTTCCTGAAGAACTCACAGAGCTATCTCCTAAGCAAGAATTTGATTTCTCTATTGATCTAGTACTAGGAGTTGAACCTCAGTCTAAGGCCCATACAGGATGACTACCACCAAGTTATTTGAATTGAAGGCCCTGTTGCAAGAACTATTGAGCAAGGGTCTTATTCAACCTAGTGTGTCTCCTTGGGGTGTGCCAATTATCTTTGTTAAGAAGAAGGATGGAACCTTGTGTTTGTGTATCGATTATCAGATGTTGAACAAGGTGACCATGAGGAATAGATATCCTCTCCCGAAGGTTGATGAGCTATTTGATCAGATGAAGGGAGAAACAATGTTCTCTAAAATAGATCTCAGATTTGGTTATCACCAATTGAAAATAAAAGAAGAGGATATCCCTAAGACTTATTTTTGAACTTGGTATGGGCACTATGAGTTCACGATAGTACCTTTTGGTTTGACCAATGCACCAGCAACTTTTATGAACCTCATGAACAGTGTATTCAAGGATTGTCTGGATGATTTTGTATTGATCTTCATTGAAGCCATCATGATTTATTCTAAATCCATTGAGGAGCATGATAGGAATTTGAGGATAGTCTTACAATGTTTAAGAGAGAAGAAGCTTTTTGGAAATTTATCCAAGTGCTCATTTTATCAAGATAGGGTGCATTACCTAGGTCATTTCATATCATCGAAGGGAGTCTTTGTGGATCCCTAAAAGATAAATGTAATTGTTGAATGGCCAACACCTCAAAGTGTGATAGAAGTCTGAAGCTTCAT
Organism: Sequoia sempervirens; assembly: GCA_007258455.2. NCBI lineage: Eukaryota > Viridiplantae > Streptophyta > Pinopsida > Cupressales > Cupressaceae > Sequoia > Sequoia sempervirens. The sequence continues at coordinate 72,676 of VDFB02240874.1, forward strand.
GGGTCTTGTGGGATACCACAAGAAGTATGTACAAGGATTCTCTCAAATTGTATCCCCAATCACCTCACTCCAAAGGAAAGGGAAAAATTTTGAATAGACAAAAAAGTGAGAAATATTTTCAACTTCTAAAGGAGAAGCTCATGAAAACCCTAGTGCTGACTATACCTGATCCCAATGGTCAATTCACAATGATCATAGATGCTTCAAAAGATGGTGTGGGAGTTATATTAATGCAAGATGGAAAATTGGTGGTGCACAAATCAAGGAAGTTGAAACAAAATGAAATGAATTATGCACCACATGATTTGGAATTAGTTTCAATAGTGTATGCCTTGCATATGTGGATGAATTACCTATTGGGGAAGTCATTTGAGCTTAAAATGGATCATCTGGTATTGAGATATATCTTCACCCAACCAAATCTCAATGCACGTCAAAGAAGGTGATTGGAATTGCCTAATGAGTACGACTTTGGAATTGAGTACATTAAAGGAAAAGAGAATAGAGTATCAAATGCCCTTAGTAGAAGAAGACATCTGGAAGCTATAACCTTGACAAGATCCAACCTAAGGTGGCAAGAGATGCAACACTTGCAAGGGGATGAGCACTATGAAAGGGTAAAGAAAGCTCTAAAAGAGAATCCCTCAGGCCATCAATTTGATGGGTATGAGATTGAATTAGATGGAATCCTAAGATATCAAAGGAGGATGTATATTCCAGATTTTGGAGATCTCGAGAAGTTGGTATTAGAGGAAATCCACAGTGCACCTTATTCAGGACACCCCAGAGTTGTCAAAATGATCGCAGAGTTGAAATCTTTGTATTTTTGGCCTAAACTCAGGAAGGATATAGTTATATATGTAGCCAAATGCTTGGAATGTCAACAAGTCAAGGTTGTGTTGGTTGTTTTTTTGAGAACCAAACTTGATCTCACCAGATTCCTATGAATTTTCCATAATTCAATAATTAGCAAAGGCAAGGATTGGCCAACAAACAAGTAAAGGATTGATAAGCCTTTACTTCTACTCTTCGGGCTCTATGAAACCCAAGAGGGTAATCCTGACAATGTTTAAATGATATTTTGGTGTCATTTTATCATGAACATTGTGACAAATAGATGCATTCCTATAAGCTGCTAATTAGATAAAATCCTTCAAGGATTTGGCTAACCCTTTAACAAATTATTACCTAAAGCAAGGAATGAGTGGTACCTCGTAATACTTGACTATAATTAAAAGTGTAAGTGATTTTCATTAAGATTGGTGTTAGATTGGTTAGGTACATACCAGCTCATTTACTTCTAGGATAACCAAATTCATAGACCGATATTTTATCCATGGGTAACAGAGTCATATTTGTAACAAAATGTAATACATTAGCAATTGAACTCAACATTTATGAGTTATTGATATAATTCTTTGCAATACACAACTCATAATATCATAAACAAAAACTACTTAGCAATCCTTGGATTTCATCTCACAAACCTATGATTTCACTAAAGCATTTAATTAGTTCAAATAACTAAAGCATAAATAAAACCATACATTCAACTAGAGCAATTGAAAACAAATAAAAAGATATTTGATCATTCTATTCATATTTTGAGAAACAAGATACATAGGAGAGAATTTGTTCTAGAATTTGTAGCTTTCATTCATATGTTGTTGCTACTATTAAACTATTAAGCCTGTTGCAAACTAGAATGTTCACCCTAGACTTTGTACTATTCTATTCATCTGTGCTTAACTTACAAAATTGCTCTTACATGAGCTTAGTATTTTCTCCAACTAGAGACCACTCGAACCTCTCCTGTAATTGGCCTTGAATTCCTATTTATAGAAACATGGGAGCAACAAGCTTCGGGCCAAATTACAATTTTAGTCACATTTTAGATTTGATTTACATTTGCATTTCAATTTCAAAACTCCTTGGACGGTTACATTTGCAATATTGTAGAAAGGGGGAAAATGCATAAGACAAAAACCATTTTCATTCACCGAAGAAGATTTACCCACCTTACAAAAGGAACTTTCATCGTTGAAGTAGCATCAAAAACTCTCATCCACTTTGGCCAAAAAGGTTCTCCACATCAACACATAAGACAAACTCCAAACCAGGACTCCATTTTTGCAATGGTTCATCATCTTCATCATCTTCAGAATCAAAGTATGCATGTTCCCTTCATGGTTCTGTTGAAACTAGAGAATTTGTCTCACCATCATCAGAGTCTTCTAGACTTGCAAGTGTAAGAAGATACTAGGCATACTCTAGTTCATCTTTTGCCTCATCTTCCATGGCAACATTAGGTTCCTCCATATAAGAATCGTAAGTCTTGTGGTCCTTATCTTTCTTCTTTTTCTCTTGAGACTTGGTCAATTCCCTTGACAAAGTTTCCTCTTTCTTTGCACTTTGTTCTTTCAGGAACACACCACTAGGCTCACCCTAGTCGCAAACAACCCTACTTCTTAGGTTGTAAGTATTCTTAGCTTCACCACCCATGAAAGTAGCAAAATCTTTCTTCATTGTCTCTAGCTTTGCAGAATTCTTAGACATGTTCGGCTTAATTATGGGTGTGTCATCCTGGGTTTTATGCCTCTTGACACCTTTATGCTTAGGTTTCCTCTCTGGCCTAATGCTTGACTCACCGGGCTTACTCATTCTCACAAAATAATAGGACTGGGGTTTGTGGACTTTCAATTGTAGCAGAAATTCACAGGTTTATGCACTCAAAGACAAATTTGTAGAACAAAAAACCCCCCATACCACACACAATTCTAACCAACCCAAGTGGGATCTACAAAAAATTAAACCCTCGCTAGCCCCAAGCATTCAAAGCTTACAAATCGCTCAACAATTCACTAAACCAACCAGCCTATGCATAATTTATGTGGAAGAAAATGGATATTTGCTTACCTAGGAAAAAGGTCTTTGATCCCTCTGCAACAGCTTGTAAGGCCCCACCTTGTATGCAACTAATACAACCCTACTGTACTATGTGTATTCTATTGATTACCAGTGAATCGCATCAAAGATGATGAATGAAGTGTATTATTATTAATGTATTATATTAGCAAACCTATTTGGACTCTCTAATACATCAAAACGAGAACATGTTTATATAACAAAATAGAATTGTTGGATTTTGAATTGTTTCAAGAAGGGGAATAATTGACCCTTGTATCATATATTGTGTTTTATAAGTAAGGATTGCTATCTAGGTTAAATAATTATACTTTGAATCTCTAACTTCTTAAATTTTCATCTTATAGAATTATGATGATTTATTTAGCGATATGTAAATTGAAAAATGAACATCTAGTCTAACTAGGGTTAATGTGTTATGGGGGGGATGATTATGATTTACAAATAAAATTGCAATGAACTAGTTGATTTAATACGAAGCTAGGAGGGATATTGGAGTTAGATCTTACTTGGAAAATACTAATGAGTTTTATGTCTCCTAAGGTGGATACTGGTAGTGAGTGTGACCAAAATATTTATGGCTTATATATGATGGAACACAAAGGTTGGTTGACTACAAACCGATATGCATGGATGAAACATCAATTAAGTATGGTAAGACCACAAGCACGTGGTAGAAGTGAGTAAAACATATTCTATATTTAATTGAGTTATAGTCAACAATTATGAATAAATTAAATAAAAGTAAATTAAGTGGAGAGATGAATGATTCTTTCTAATTGTAGTATTTAATTGATTTAAGATAGGTTCTTAGCTAGATATAAATGGTGTGAGTTAATGTGCAGGTATAAGAATTATGTCAAGGATAAAGAGAGGACCATATAGACCTAAGTAAAGAACCCTTGTAATAAAAAAAATGAAAGGGGAGTTAGTATTTAATGTTGGAGTGTTTGTGTTTTAGGGCTTAAGGTTGGGGTTATGTGTTAAGATATTCTATGAGGGTAGTTAAGAGTGTGACTAAGAAATTAGGGGTTTGTAAACCCTCAATTGGTGTTGAAATTCAAATGCATTCTTTATGGTAGTTTTAAAAGGGGTTTAAAAGTCTATTTTTAAGTAGTCACATGTTTTTTAAGGTCCTAAGATAGGTATATATAGGGGTTGGGGGCTCAATTATAGCCATATCTTTGACCATATCTAAGATATGACCCTCATTTATTATCTTTTTTGAAAAGTGACAAATTTGGGAGAAAGGAAAATGTTTTGGTTTTCACACCCAATTTTGAGATGTGACATGAGAGGGAGAGTGAAAGTACTCCATCCCCCTCTTAATAAAAATGGAGACTTTTGAGATGGAGTAGATTACACTCCTTCTCTTCCCACCTCCCCAAATTTTTTCACACATGTGTGAGCACTTGTGGGAGATTGTGCTTGAAGATTGAATGAAAGAGTGACAAGTGTCACTCCCTCATTCAAAGAGATTCAAGTTGAATTTATTTTATATCTCCTTCGTGAAGAGAGAAAGGTTGTTACCCACTTTTCCTTTTGGAGAATTTTTGGTTAAGGATTAAGAAGGAGGGAGGAAAAATGAAGGAGATGAAGAAACTCTTGCATATTGGAGTCGAAGGATTCAAGTTTGGTCTCACGTTGGAGGAAAGAAGACTCATCCCCCAAACAATGTAGAAAGATAAGTCTTCTTCTCCTTGCAAATGATTGGTTATTTCATTGTGTGATATCGTTTATGTATTTACTTGTGTTTGAGTAAGAAAATAGGATATGGGAGTTTATTCCTTGAAGTAGAATGCATATGTTGATAGGAGTGATTGTGTTGTATAATATTTTAAAATCTCTTGAGGTGTATGTGGAGACCCCTTCATCATGGGTCTAAATGAATGTTCTTGCTCGAAGGTATGGCTAAAGCCCATGAGGCTTCATAACGCCATTTAGGTAGGGTGGAGAGCAAGCTTTATTCATTTGTGTGTGTTAATCATTGTATTCTCAAATATTATTTGTAATTTGAAGACTAATATTATCATGAAAACTTTGGGTCTTCATATTCACCAATTTCTTCTACAACATGCAACAAAGATGCAACAATTTCTTCTAAAATTTGACTTGGAATATGGGGAAGGCTATTTCTAGTGTGAGTACCTTCAACATCTCAATCAAAATCCATTTTATCTTCACTCCATTATTTAATTTCTCCCTCAGTTTCATAGCTATCATTCTTATTTTTAAAGCTAACACCACCAAACATCAAGTCATTATAAGAAGGAGAAATAAATATAATCAAGTCATCTAATTCAGATCAATAGAGTTCAAATAGAGGATTATCTCTAACTTTGAAAGTTCCATAGGAACTTGTTGGCAAGAACAATGCATTAGATCTACTCTACCTATTTACATGATTTTTATTCCAACTTTTTCTAGTTTCTCTTGAGCACCTGCTGCTACTGTAATCTTCTTTACCAATTCATCAATACCTTGAAATTTGAAATCTTCAAATTCCACTATTGTCACCAATTGTCTAACATTTTTTCTTGTTGTGGTAAAGGAAGTAGATGGTGTCCAACATAATCTTCCTCATCACTTGAACTATCAGAATCATCTATGTCCTCTTCATAATTTATGTTGTATATATCAACCTTATGAGACCTGACTTCTAGGTTATGTGTTTTATTATCCTTAAATTGTTCTTGACCCAAACCTGTAAGATTGGAACATTCAGCTATGCAAGATAGAAGACCTACCCCTCTTATTTACTCACAATAGTTCCATTCATAGATACTTTCTTTGAATTTTCTCTAACTTGATCACACCATCTAGACAATAAAAAAACATCTTTTATTTTAATGGATTCTTGTTTTGCAACTTAAAGATCACATACCTTATTTCACTTCATGTAGAATTGAATTTCGAGATGCAGCGTTGCAACAAAGATGGACAACAGGTTTTGTTGACTAGGTTGATCATCATGAGGTATTCATTCTAAAAATTGATCAAATCGATCTAAAAAATCTCTCATACATTCATGTCCCCCTTTCTTAATTATGAAAAAGTGGCATACAAGAGCACCCACATTGATTGTAGGTTTGAATCTTGTCAAAAACTTATCTCTCAATATATTCCAATTTGTAGTACACCTATCTTCCAAATGTTGAAACCAACATGTTACCTCTTTAATGAGAGATTTGAAAAATAAAATAATGAATACATTTTCATCTCCCACATGCAATATTGTGAATTCTTGAATACATGGTTATCTGGGTCTTGCGTAATTTCTCTAGCAATCTTTGGAAAATATTTTCTTGATCTTGTAGGCAGGGTTGTGTACTATGGTAAAGCTAGAGGTCCAAAATGAATTCCCTATGGTTGAGGTGAAGTTAAATCCACCATGTAAACTAGAATTCTTCTTACCAAAGAGATTTTTAAGGGAAAATTTCAAAATATAGAGTTACCAACCTCTATCTAAGAGGAGGTAATTTTTACCACTTTCTCCTCAAGTGTATTTCTAAAACCAAGGAGTTATAAATCCCTACATAGATTAATTTCTCAATTGTGGATTTTGATCTTGTGGCCAATTATGAATTTTGTATTTGGCTTTTATTTTTCTGAGGGTTTTGGTATCTTTGTGGATTTATTGCAACTATCACCCTAGGAAATCTTTCTATTACTCGTTCAAACACCACTATTGGTTGTTGGACCAATTCTTCTTCTTCTTCCAAAAAAAAGATTTAATCTCATGTACATTTTGCATTATTCCTCCTATGTCTCTAGGCTAAAGTATTGAATTGAGAAATGATATATTCTTGTTCTACGTGGACCCAATCAAGATCTAGTTGCACCATAGGAAAGACATTATTATGTGGTAGAACCTTGTCTTTTTATAATAATGTAACCATTTCAAATTCCTCTTATGTATCCCTAGTAGAGTCGCCAAAAATTTGTTAGTTGATAGATTGGTTTTATTTTAGGGATAATTACCGTAGTGGTTTTATTTCCTGTATTGGGTAGTTGTTTACTTGTCACCTTTTTCACAGCTTTAAAATCCTATACCTTATGTAATTTATTCATCATATTTTTATTCACTCCTTGATGAAATATCATGTGCTTCTCTCTTATATGTGAAGATATTTCTATAGATGGTTTTCTTGGGTTATTTGCTCTAACATGGTATCAGAGCAAACCATTTTGTAATCCTTCCCTAAAAGTTTTCATTAGAGAGTTTTGAGATCATTATTTTTTGAATACATTCAAAAGAATGCTCATCTTTATCAATTTTGTTGTTTTTTTGTTCTAAAGCCTGAAATGATTGTGCAAGTTTGTTGCTAGCGTTGATTTTATCTATGATGATTTGTGGCACTGAACCTACAAAGGGTTGGGTGACTCATTAAAAGGGGTATTTTTTTCATCTCTATGGCCATGATTTTTGGGAGGTGAGAATACCAAGTGATGGGAGGCATGATTTGTTGTTGACCAGAGGCACTTTTTCATCTACATTGAAGGCCACAATTTACCTGTGCTTGTTTTCCCCAACCAGTATTCTTTTCTACCACTATTTGTTCAAACATCAGATCATTTCATCTCTACCAGGCCCTCACCACACATTCATTGAAGGTTAATTTTCATCCACCACCTATGACTTTTTCCAAAGGAGGCATTTCAAGTAGATTGGAGCACGATTTTCCTTGTTTGGAGGTAAGTGTTTTTGGTTTGTAGAGCGCGATATCTATTGGAGCCTATGTGAATCCTAATTTTTTGTGGAGGGACAATTCAAAACATTGAGAAGCTATTTTTTTTTTGCTTTAGACAACATACATCCTCTTCAAATTGGCATACAAAATTATCAAATCTGGTTCATTTTTTAACTGACAGTTTATTTACTGCATTAACCGGGCACTCCCTTTTAAAATTAGCATATTCATAGTGAAATCAACATAGGTTTTGCATTGTATTTGTCCATCATTCCATCATTTCCAGCCCCTATTTTTCCTTTTGCTTGATTTTTTTGGAGGCGTGATTTTGCTACACAGAAGATGTGATTTTTTTGCATTACATTGTTTTTAAGCCTATCATTTTCCATAGGCCTGTTTTTGCAAAAATGAGTCTTTATTGTTGGATGCGGATTATTGAAGGCATAGAGCCAATATTAATTTGCATATTCATTCGGATATCTGCTCACAATTTGAGAGAGTTCATGGAAGTAATTTGTAGGGTCACAACTCTTATAGTCTAGTTGTGAACACTCAGATCTGGGCATGATAATATCCTGTTGGTCATGGGGTTTTTGAGCAGTTTAGAGGCACCTATGAGGGTTGTGGGATTGTTTGAAAGGAAGTACTGGCATATTAATGCCCTAGCCCCAATGTTTGTAGCTATTTCAATGAAGATCGTGTCAAAAGGAGAATTGTGCCTATCTAAAATGTTGACAGGCCTGGCAAGCATTAATCATGCAATTTCCTATGCAAACTTTATCAACTCTAATTTTTTTGTAAAATAATTAGGGTTTCCAAGTGCAACATCAAAAAAGGTGGCCCATTTTGAAGAGGCTTCGAATTTGTTCTAGGAAAATTAATCCCACATTGGTAGTGTGGGTACCATTTTTTCTATTTAAATAGCCTCTTACTTCCTTTCTTTGATGTGAGAAAGTCTCATAGGCTATGAAGAGGCTATCTTTTGTGTGGTGATTGGTGTTGTTGTGCTCTTTGAAATTGCTTTGTGAGTTGATTTGAGATCTGGCTTGGTGATTTGGTGTGAGAACTTGTAAGGTGTTTAATTATTTGCTCAAATAGTTTTAGATTATCATCTTTTTTTTTGCGTTATTGCTTCTTGAAGTATTTTGAGAAGGATTCATTTGCAGTATTTGAGAGTTTATAATTATTGTTGAAGGTTAATTTCTTTGTATTCTTGGAGATTTGTCATACTTGATTATGGGGTTTTCATTTCATCCTATTGTGATTATGTTGAAAAGGGGAAATTATAAACAATGGAGATGTGTTATCATAAAACATCTCACATGGCTTCATTTGTTGCCACATTTACATAATCTTGTTCCCCTTCTTGGTACTAATAGTAAGAAATTTGCATGGAATTACAAAAAGGATCATGTCCTAGGAGTTATTGCAATGCATATTGATGATGCCACTTTGAATGCTATTGATCATTTTGAGTGTCCTCATATTCTTTGGATTAAAATTTGGGAAATACATGGAGATCCTGATACTCAGCTATTCCTAGATCTTGTTTTAGATTGTCTTGTGCCTCTTTATTTTTCAGACATGATACCCTATGATCATGCTACTATGTAGGAGTTTGAAGTTTTGGAATACTTTGAGTCTTCATATGAGTATGAAAAGGGTTCTTCAAATGATCCTTCTTCTCCATTAGGGACAATTGATGTACCTTCATCTTTAGTGATTCATTGTCCAGAGTCATTGATTGAGGCTCCTATCATTCCTGAGCAACAAGATTATGATTGTCTTCCTAATTGGGATTCCTATTTGTCGGATATCGGTTCCTTGTTTGTGGAGTCTCACATTTCAAATTTGGAGGACATGTTTGAGGGGTTATCTCTCCTGTTTGATGAAATTTATTGCACAACTATTGTCAAACCATCCCTATCTTTGGAGATTGTTCAATATCAATTTCCAGTGGTACCTTGTTTGTCACCTTCTATTGTGATTGGGCATGTTCCTAATTGGTATGTGGCATAATTTTTCAAGGTCTTGGTAACACATGATAAAATTACAAAGACATCATCATACATATTTATGCTTTCTTCTTTTAATTCCTATCCAGAATGGGAAGCATACCTACATTTGTATTTGGTTTTGTTTCTTCTGAAAGGGAGACAAGTTGTTTGTCAACTTTGGATTATGTTTTGTCTTCAAGCACTTACCATTTTTGCAGGTGATTACACATTGTGGGGGGGCTACATATTCTCTCCCTTTCTCTCTTATGGGGGGCTATTGATTGTATATACATGATGTATGTATTCCTTGGGGGGTGTGATTGAGTTCTCCATCCATGCATCATTTTTTTCTTTTCTCTCTTTTGGAGAGGGGTTTTTTCCCATAGGGTTTTTCTCCTTTTCTCCACTTGTGAGAGATTTCTTTTTGAAGTTGTAAATGGATACCTAACACGGTTGTGTAGTCAGGGCCCATATTGCATCTTCATTTTTGCATAATCATACTCCCTAAGTTTGTACTTAAAGCAAGTGTTAGTGTATTAGGTTTAATTTAGGGATAATTACTGTAGTGGCTTTATTTCCCATATCAAGTAGTTGTTTACCCATCACCTTTTTCACAACTTTAAAATCCTATACCATATGTAATTTATTCATCTCATTTTTATTCACTCCTTCTTGATGAAATAGTGTGTGCTTCTCTCCTATCTGTGAAGGTATTTGTGCAAATGGTTTTCCTAGGTTACTTGCTCTAGAAAAAATTTCATAATAAGGAAACCATTTCAAATTCCTCTTTCATATCCCCAGTAGAGTCACCAAATTTTTTTTAGTTGATAGATTGTTCTTCTTGAAAATTAGTTAACTTAATATGACTCTTTATTTCCCAAAGGGAAGATAGATTATCAATGAATAATTGGAGAGATCGCCATTTCATTGGTGGCCTTCCTCTAGATTTTAACAAGGTACAACTCCCTCTTATAGTGTAATTTCATTTTTAGGGGTATACTTTTAACTAGAAAGTAGAAAAGGCATGACTAACATTGATTCATAGCCATAATACCAATGTGACAAGACTTGAAACAAATATTAGTAATACTTCAACACAAATATTGGAGTATAAACAACAGATAAATGATCATTTAGACTTAAACCTCACTTAATTCCAGAAGAAAATAAATGTAAATCAATGAAGTATTGCATACATAAAGGAAATAATATTCACACATTTATCTAAGCTCAAATACTTATGTATAACTACTAGCATTACATTTAAATCTCTAGTGTTCACAGATAATAAATATTCTTAGAAACAAGTGAGTTATTGATGAACTTCCTTATCAATTCTCCTCTTGTACATCCCTGTGTGACAAGAATAAAATATTTAGGCCCTTCAAATATCTTCAAATTACATATTTATAGATCCTCTTTCTCAGGACGGTTTTAGTTTTCATGACTCATCTTTAAAATAAGAAGTTTATAAACCTAACCCAAAATTCTTTTCTAACGAGCTCCCTAAGTCTTTATGATCCACTTGGAAACATCATCATTACAAAATATACCAATTTAAGATGGGTGAACTAATATATCACCGCTACATATATATAAGCCTTATGGCTCTTCATACATTTGAAGACTTGCAACTCCTAATATTTGTATTTAATTATATATTTTCTATAACTTCATGCATGGGAGAGTATTTAATAAAATATTTTCCCCCAATACCAAATTTTATCCTACAAGAAATCTAGCAATTTCATCACATCATTTATTATTCTATCTTAATTAAAAATGTTTCGGTGACATCCTTCCCAGTTAGTTTTTGTTGAGAAAATATTCTCACAGCTTATATTTTGGATACAATAGCTAGCTTCTACCTATTTACATTTGAAGGGGTTCATTTCTCTCTTCATATTTCAATCTTACTTTCAAAATGTCTAGCTTCTTTGTAGAAGTTGAGAAAATACAACTTTATAGGAGCCCAATGATATTTGCAAGCTAAGAATACCTATTACAAGGAGAAGCAAAGAGAAACAACATAGAAAACAATAAAATGCTCAAAGATGTGGAGCTCTGTATTTTCCAATGTGTAAAAGAATGAATAATACAAAAGAAAAGTTTTAACCACATATAGGTCAAAAAGGAAAACCCTAGGCTTTCACATTAATAATTAATAAAATAATTAATTATTATGCACCTAATGTTAGCTTAAGTGTAAAAGAGATAAAATGGAACTTCAATTAATTAAACAAATATTGTTTAATTAATCAAGTAAATGACCAATTACTCTAACACCCCCCCTTAAGCTAGACTTAGGGAGAAGCTAAAACCTAGAAGCAACTACTGAAAGCAAAAACAATGGGTCTCAGCAACAAGGCCAGATCAGGTACCCAAGTACAAGCAAATCTCTGTAAAGTGGAGAAATAGAGAAAACCTCATGGGAAAAACTCTACTCCAAAAAGTGATGAAAGACATGAAGAACATCACTGAAGCAGGAAGAAGCTGCAAACAACTATCAAGACATGACTGCTATGGTGTTGAAGAACCTCCTCTAAAGATAGGATGATCAGGATCAAGAAGACAACAATCTGCATGAGTGCCCCAAATGACACTACTCGAATCGGATGGAAAACAAAGGAAAACACCTAGAACAAATATAAAGATGGAACAAGTACCAATAGTCTAAAAAACACTGATCAACTAAGAATGAAAGATTCCTTCCAAGGCAAAACCAAGGAAGCATTAGCACGAACAATATAATACCCCCCATAATGCTGACTGGGAGAGCCTGACAAATCCACTGAAATGTTGTGTAACACCATGTAGTGCATGAAGGAGAAGAAACAACATTTGAAAGTGCACAAGAAAGCACTTGCAATTGAAAAAGAGGTGTGCATAACAAAACACACATGCATAAGGCTGGAATCATATGGATCCACTGTTGTTGTGGAGGGACACTCACCGGACAAAGGTGTGATGGAAAAAACAAAGGCACTACACAACCCCCCCATGGCACTTTATAATACAGTGCGAGTACAAAATATGGCACAACCTTATGTGCAAAATCCCCAAAATACATGTACAATAGTGTGGCACTTTATCTCAATGCATTTATTTTAGATGACTGTGCTACCAATGCTTGGTGTTGTGATCCTGTGAGAGAATCCAACTGTGATATCTTGGCTTGCTCTCGTGTCAACTGATCACAAAACACCTCAAAAGTAGGCATGGTAAAGCGGTTTCCCAATGCATCCATGGTGGAATAAAATGTTGAAGAGAAGATCTGAAAAGAACCTTGAAGCTTAGAAAGAATCAGGTAAATACACTCCTCATCTATTTTGTTCTTACCACAACCCTGTAGAAGAGATCTTTGTTGTTTGAATTTCATCAAAAAGTCCTCAATAGTGGGAAAAGAATCAAGTACAAGGGAAGTCAACTTTGTCTCAATCTGGATGGCACAGAATTGATTGATGGTACCAAATAAATTACTAAACTTGGTCCACATTTCAAGAGGACTATTACACCCATCAAGATGAAACAACAAATTGTCTGAAACATGTAAGGAAATCAACCCCATAGCCTCATCCATCATATTTCTATGTTGTATAACCTCAAATGGTTGTGTCAAAACTGGTTGAACTGTGTCTAAACATGACCACAACCCCTTTGATCTGAGAAGATGTGTCATGTATGCCTTCCAAGTGTGATAGTTATGAGGTGTGAGAAGTTCAACAGTAGAAGTGTTTTCGGCCATGGTTGGAAAGGTTTAATGAATGTTTAAAGTGAAGAGTTTCTAGTTTTCTGAAGTAAATTATAGAAAGCAAGAAAAAAACTCCCCCCATAATGCAAGAAACCAAACCCCAATAGAGATTTTTCAACGAAAAAGATAGAAAAATAAAAAAATTGTTAGGACAATGCTCGATGTACTTGGTGAATTTTCTAATGAAATAAACTATAGATCTGGAAAGAGCAGAGAACCACCTTTTCAACGCCTATTCATTTGTGCAAAACAGAGTTCAGACACAAAATTTACGCCCCTCGAAGTGCAAAAAAAAGTTTTGGCTTTGATAGAAGAAAATGGCATCAAAATAGAGAATTCAAGAGATCAAACCTCCACCATCGGATCGGGCTCGGAACCAACTTTATGATGCCTATTTTCATTCAAAAAAGGGAGAAAAAATGACCATTTTATGCCTGATTGAGTGAAAAACCTTCAAAAAGCCCATGTAGGTCCTCTAGAGCCCTTAGGGGCTAAAAAATAGCCCCTGGTCGCAATGCAGGACCAGGGGGTTGGCAGTTAGGTGTAGGGCCGAAGCCCCTAGTCACTGATGTGACCATTGCATGGGCTTAGGCTGGTGACGAAGGGCTAACGCCAGGTGGCCGGTCCCTTATGTGACCACGACGAAGGGTCTACAGCTCGCAGGGGCTTAAACTAGAAACGACGGTGGGAGAGGGAGGTGCCGCTTACCCAAGTGGCTAGCGGGTGGAGTATGGGTGACCGCCGGGTGGTGGGTGGGTGGCGGCCACCTTTAAAATTGGAAGCGCATAAAAAATAAAAATAAAATTGATTTTTCACAAATTTTTACCTCGTACGACATGCCCTAGGGCTGTACGGCCTTAGGGAAAATTTTGTTTCCCCTTCTCCTGCAATTGTGGCCAAACTAGATGAATTTTATATGAAAATAGGGGTTTTTAGGCGCTGCAGACTCAATAGCGATGTCTGTTTTGGCTCAAAATTCAATAGCGATGTCCGTTTGAAAACCTATGAAAGCCAGATCCAACCCTCATAGCTCCAAATTCTTCAAAACAAGAATAGGCTACAACAGGTCCGCTCTGATACCATGTAGAAGTTGTGAAAACCAACTTTAAAGTCCAAGAACATTTGCATGCAAATGGATACCTGTCACAGGGAAGAGAATGGAGAAAACAACAAGAGGTTTTTGAAGCTCTGAAATATGAGAGATCTATTATCAGAACAATGGAATAGATTATTTACAAAGATCAATCCTTAAAAGGAGATCAAGCAAAACCTAAAGAGTAACCCTAATAGGTAGACATTTAATAATTAATATAATTATTAAATGTCATAGTATGCAACTAAAGTGAAATCTTAAGAGAGGAATAAAGGTAACTTAATTAACATAATTAAGTTAAAACCTTTACTCTAACAATCTTGAGTGATGCGACTTCAAAAGGATACTTCCTCACAATTGAAGATGTGTAATCTAGCTCTATATGGAGGCTAGTAGCTAACCAACTAAGAGAGATTTTCATCATAGAGAATGACGTTGAAGGAGTGATCAAGAGGATTAGGAGAGAATTACCTAGTGCAAGTTCACATTCATAATTTTGCACTCTTAGAGTGGTTCATCTACAACATAGTTTGGACTTCTAGAAAATTTAAATTGGGAACTAGAGCCATCAAGAGGCTAATGAGGTTGGCATATATAACTAGTGTCGAACATGCCTTAGGATGTTTGAGTGAGAATCCACAGGAAGGCTTGGTTGGAGATGCCATTTGCATTGCTACTACCCTCAAGAAAGAAGAAATCAAACAAGCTATTACTCTCTTGTGAGAGGGGATCAAGAGGAATGTGATGGAAATCTTTGCGTACTATGTAGAATTTTATGAAAATCTATTTTATCTCGTGTAGTTGAGAGGACTTGGCAAGTTGTGGAGGGAAGTTGCATCCTAATTTTCACTCTCTATGCATGAAAATTTTATACCTACATCTCCTAGTTAATATAATATATAGATACATTTTTATGTTTTAACTACTTGTGATGTGATGAACTTGATTATTTGAAAACATTTGGTTTTTCTTATTAATGTTCTTTTTGTAATATATTATATTTCCATTTTTTGTACCACCTTTTTTAAGCCAAGTAGAGATCTTCGAACACAAAATGACAATTTTATGAGCAAGTTGTGGAACTAATGTTGGGTCCTAACGAGGTTTTGAGAACCTCGTCAAAATCCAACAAGGTTTAGAAAAAAATTTCCATCTTCACTTTAACCATCTTTCTTTAAATCATAATCTTCAAAAAATTTGAAATCCTGAATGATCTCTAAAAAGGAGCTCTAAAACAAATAAAATGTTGTTGCTTAAAAGAAACTTCTTGTCAAAAAAATAGAATAGGTTATTGAAACCCTGTTGAGAACTGTAGACATAGAAAATATACATATTGATATTGCACACTCGATCCCGATCTTACTAACATCATTTCATCCTGAATCATCCATCTGTCTAACCATTTAATCAAATAGCGTTATTTGATTAAAGTCGTTATAATTCCCCTATTTAATTGAATAGTCAATTTTGTTTAATTAAATCTCTAAATCTATCTATTAAATTAAATAAATTGAAACCTTATTTGATTTGATCTAACACCATCTCTTTTAATTAAATAAATCAAAATACTTATTTAATTATTCTCTTATCATATTACTCTCTTATTTAATTTAAATAAATCCATAAATTTGAGTCAAATAGGTCACATCATTTAATCTCTCATTAAATTAATCAACCCTTGATTCATTTAATCTCTCATTAAATTAATCAACCCTTGATTAATTTAATCTCTTGTCATGTCCCATTCTCTAGATTTTGCAAGTTGCACATGAAAATAGATTTAATTAATTTATTAAATCTCGATTTTCCTCACAAGGCATCTTTTTGGAATATCCTTCAAATTTGAATTCAAAACTTCCAAGTGGACATGTACATCCAACAAGGAAATAAATTCATCTTACATGTCCTTTTCCTTGAGCCAAGTGGCATTTATTGCATTTTCCCTTCCCTCTTACAAGTCATTTCAACAAATTTGAAATTCAAAAATATGCATTTATTGGCACAATCCCCAAATCTTGCACATCTGTCATCCATTCATAGAATCACAAGTGGCATCATGCCATTGGATGAATGTTTGTCCCACATTGCTCAAATTTGGACATTCATCCATCTTGGCATTCTATAAATAAATAACTCATATCCTCATTGATCATCCACAAATTATGCAAAGTTATTATGCTAAAATATTTAGCCATTTTCATCCATAACCATTGAGTTCTTAGCTAGGTTTTTGCAAATTTTTGGCTTGGAGCTCTCATCCTTCATCAACAAAGTGGATCAATCATCATCAACATATCAAGCTTGCATCTTAGGAATTGGGAAAGGGCCAATTTTCACATCAAATTGGCACCAATTCCCCCATGGGATCATGTGTTTGCTATTTTAATTAGGATTGAATCTGTATTTTCTCGTTTTATTGTGTTCTTCATTATTTTCTTTCCTAATTTGAAGTTTGTGAATGGATTTCATGGGGAATCCTTGTTCATGCTTGCAATATCTAACTTATGGTGTTTATTCTCTTTGTTTTATAGGTATTCGGATTGGGGTTCACACAAGAACCAATGAAGGTTTCAAAACCTTTAAAATTTCTAAAACTATGTTAGTTTAAACTTACAATTTAACTTTGTCTTCCTTTATTGATATTTACCAAGGTTGTGAGAACCATTTCAGGTTCTGACAAAGTTCTTAGAACCTACAAAAAGACTAACCAAGAAAATAGGATCTTGACATAACCTTTTAAAAGTTGGGTAAAAATAAGATTACGACAACCTTAGCGAAACCTGGCATGGTTTAGAAAACCTTAAGAAAAACGATGATTAAAACCAAGCAAAATTTTATATGGATGGACATGGTTCTTAGGGGTTGAAAAAAACTTTGGTAACACTTACTAAAATGATAAATTAACCATATATAAACACTCAAAAAATCATAGAAAAAGTGTAAAAACAATATTTGTTAGAAATGTATATTTATTCATATGAGAATAGTAAAATTACAAAAACTATTCCATCTCCTTTATTTTCAATATACATTCATATATCAATAAAATACCCAAAAATTTATTCAATAAAATGAAAAATAATTATTTTTAATGATATTTTTAAATAATATGCATTCTTTGTGCATTAAAATAAAACATTATCAGCCAAAAATAAATAAATAAATAAACATTAATTTAAAAGTACGCAATTCAATAACCCAAAATTATAACTAATTTTTGGAAGTGTCAAATAAATCAAGAGTTCCACAATTCATTAGCTCAAAATTCAAATCATATAAGTCACTTTTATGCTATCCAAATTGAAAAACTATATTTTTGTTGGTCATTTTTTTTATAAAAATGGACTAGTAAATATTTTTTAATCAATAGACTTTGAAATCACTTCTTTCATAATCTAGAAGAATTCATCACCAATATAAAATAAACCATCAATAAATCACACATATATGCCAACTAAATTTTCCTCTACAAATTTTACTTAAATTTCTTTGCTATTCTTAAACTTTCAATTTATCTCTTGTTTATGCCTTTTACCTATAAAATGCACACCAATAATTACAACAACTATCTATATAAAGCATTTAATATCAACATAATAAGGCTCCCAAACCAATTCTAAAACATAGTCATATTTTTTTAATACAAATGAAACAATATCATTATATCTTAAACACAAGCATATTAATGAATAAACTTGATTAAAATTTATTTTAACAATTTATTGATCCATAAAATAAATGTAACATTGAATTGAGGTCTAACTAAAAGATGGGAGGCATAAACTATTCAAAGACATCTAATTAAATGATTCTTTGGAATCCCCAAATTTAAAAACAAAAGATTTCATAACTTAAACATAAAAAATTTGAAATATTTGAAAGATGAACTATTTTTATGATTCTATTATCTCATCATTAATGTCCAACCAACTATACAACAATACTACCAAAGAGAAACCACCAATATTAATAGACTAAAACACCCCAAAATATCTTAACAAACCTTTTCATTAACCTATAATAAAAATCAATACAACCACCTCACCATCAATTTTTAAAACCCTAAATTTACTAAATGGAAAATTAACCCATATAAACACTCATGAAAATCTTAGCATAAATGTACAAAACAATGTTTGTTGGAAAACTTATATTCTTCATATAAGAATATTAAAAGTGTTAGTGTATTCTACTCTAGTTAGAATAACTTAAGCCTAGTTAGGTGTTGGAGTTGGCCCAAGTGACTCATTTCCCATGAGGTGTCAAGGATTTTGAGTTGTATTGAGAGGTGTCCAATCCCTCTCAACACCTCTCCCTTGCATAGAGGAGAGCAACTCACCACCACTGCAGGATGAGGAGTCCTCTCCTCAATCCATGGCATGTGATTGCCTATTCTTGTGGCATGAGTTTGCTCATCCTCATCCTTTATAATGAGGGTTTGAGATCATTGTTAACACTAAGCTAATACAATATTTGTAAAACCCCACCCCACAACCTAGAGGACGATGCAACACTTTGGAAGCACAACTAATTTTTTTCTTAAAAAGAGTAACAGTAATAAGTAAAGTAATCTACTCTAAACACGTACATCCTCTAGGCCACACAATGCGTCTACATGTGAAATTCCAAAACTTACAAAATTAATCTAACCATAGCATTGAAATTAACTCATGATAAACAACATACATCAAAGCATTAATCCATTGCATAATAAATCTAAACATTGAAATCTAATGAACATATTTCCATAGATACAACACCATATAAAACCATATATACCATTTAGTCCCATAATGAATAGATCATACATACATTTGTTACAATTACAACACAAGGTTTCTCCTTGATTACAAATGAGGAATACAATACATAGTGTCCCATTGTTACAATGAATATAAGAGAAGTACAAAACCATAGAAACATACGAGCTCCTCAAACTAGAAGATCCCACCATCACGAACATGAAGAGAAAGTCCATCAATGTAAGGTGCATGCCACCTAGCCATGTGGTACCCATAGGCCTAGTCCCCATGCTAGGAGATAATAAAAGGTAACCAAGACAAACCTAGTACCTCTAGACATAGGCAATATACAAAACAACACTATACCAGTACACAAAACATAAGGTTACATTGCTTCCAGAATCACTAAATCAAGAACAACCGCTATACCATACAAACTGACTGTTGTCATAGGAGGAGTGTTATTACAAAGGTTTCATTAGTTATCCAAAGGAGATCTTCCTAGGTCTTGGCCCCCATCCTGGGTTATCCTGGTACAACCTTTCACGAACTCCGGCCCCACATGCACACCAGTGCAAAATCGATTATCTTTCAAGAAAACAAGATAACGATCTTGCCATTCTAGGTCTTCTTGACTCATCTCAAGTCTAACACAATCCCTTGAGCCAATGAGTGAGGCTATATTATCAAGTTAATGTATTAAGCTACTCATTCCCCTAATATAGGTTATTTAATTTTCACTAATTAAAATGACTCTCACATGAATTGTCCTAGGAACACTTTGTGTCCTGGCCCCTGTTGAAAGCCATTCCCCTATAGACAATACAATAACTTTTTCCACACCCCAAGGGTAGATAGTGCACTAAAATTGTTAACAAATAACCCCCATAACACAAGAGAGAACACATCCCTATGGATGTCCAATACTGGATCCCAAATACATGCACTACCCAAGGAAATCTCAAAGGGTGAACAAAAGATACAACCCTTTCACAATTTAACCAACTCTAGAAGGCTTACATTTCCTCAACAAAAAATATCCCCCCAATTCACAATTACAGAAAAACATGCAATTAAAATAAACAACTCATGTAATTAAAACACTACCATTCGGATTTCCTAAATCTAATAGATCAATATCTCATATTTAAAATACATCGTTTAAGCATAATTCTAAATAATAAATCAACAACCAAATGAAACTAAATGTTTAACTCTTAATTCCAAAACTACTCATATCAATTAACTCAATTTCTCAATTAACATAATTAATCATTTCAATTTAACTAATCATGCTTGCATGCATCTATTGTAATAACAACAATTAATAAATATATTTAATATGTATATATATATAATTAAATTAATTATATATACATATAATTAAAATTATAAACTCAATTATTCTTTTCCAATATTCAATTAAAAATCATCTACTTGCCTTCTAAAAAACATCTTTTATAATAATATCAATTTTAAATAAATATATTTAAATATATATATATAATAAATATATTATTTAATATATAACAATAAATTGCATTTACTACCATACAAAATATATATAATATATATAATATATATTATATATAAAATATATAACATATAATTTATATAATATATATATTATATAAATTAAAAAAAATGATAACAAATGAAATTGCAGGTTCATGGAAAGACGCGGGCTTGCTGCGTTGGTAGCGTCGAGCCTCCCACGGGGAGGTTGCGTTGCCTGTGGGCAACGCTTCCCCCACATGCATGTGGGGATCATTGCTCACAGCAGCACACCCCTTGTGTGCACGGTTGTGGGTATATCCCTAGCCATCAAAACAATAAAAAATTCATTTTATTTTTTTATCACGGCCTTTCTCAATTCGCCATATGGTGATTCAGCCAAGTCCATTTAAAAAAAATTAATTTGCTATAGGAAATTCTAAAATTATAAGCATATATTATTCTAATATAAATGCATGTGTGTGTGTGTGTGTGTAGAATCAAAACAATAAACATTGCTCAAAGGAAAATTTTAAAATTAAATTTTCTATAGGAAAATAAGTAGACAAATTTACAGAGGTTTTCTAAATCTTGAATTTCCTTTTTTGAATTTTCTATTGTGTTAAAAAAAAATATTCCCTATAGAGATCTAAATCTTTCACGGTAATTCATCATTTTCTACATTAAGTTCAATTTTCTAGAAAGAGGTTTTCTAAGTTTTGATTTAAATTCAACAGAGGTTCTATAATTCCTCTATAATTTCCTTTTGTATAAATCTATTTCAAATACTCAATTTAAACAGAGGATCTAAATTATTTTCTACATAGGCTCTAACAATCATGACAATTTCTTTAAAAAACAAAAGCTTTTACAATAAAATAAATCCTCTTCTAGACTTTTCCAATTTGCAATACAATAATAATTTAACAATCTCTTTCAAATCAAAACTAACAAAGCAAATAAAGAACTTGTTCTAGAAGATCTGTTGATTCGAAGTTTGATGTCGAGCTTCCCTTTAATCTTCAATTGTCAAAGCTTCCTCCAGAAGAATTGCCACTTCCCAGAGAATAGAAATAATCGAGAACCAAGAATACAACAAAACTAGATTCCTAAAATTATCAGAGAGCCTCGAAGATTAACAATTTCCTCAAACCTCAAAACAATTCTACCATTTCCAAATCCTCTCTTTTTTTCCCGTGAAAACAACTTCCTTTCCTTTTCCAATTTTTCAATCAATCTCTCTGGAAATCAATTTTAAAACAATTAGAAAACAAAACCTTCTAACTTCTAGTTAACACAACAAATATTTTTTCTTCAACAACCAAGATATTTCCAAGATCATTTCCCAATAACATGCATTTGAAATTAAAATAATTTATTTATTTCAAATCACATTTAAATAACTTATTTTTTTTAATTCACATTTAATCTAATAACTAAAATTGCTTTATAACATAAATTAAATTAATTAATTTATCTATTATAAAGTCTCCACATCAATAATACAAATTAATTAAATACTTAATCATAACATATAATTTAATCCTCATAATTAAACTTTGCACGATAAATAAAATAACAAAACAAGCGTGGATAAAGAATACGACCAATACATGGACTGACGACACACTATACTAGGGTAAAGATTTGACTAGGTTAACCCATTACTATCTCCCAATCAACATTACTGTTGGGCAGTGGAAACGCTCAAACTTATGAATCCAAGTGAAGTCGTTGTCCTATACCTATAAACTTGCAAACAAAGCATATGTTGTACATGTATCTAGATAATAAATCATACACACCATGAAAAGAGAGTAGCAGAAATCATAAGGCACTCGCAAGCGAGTGATGCAATACTGTTCTCTTCACCAATACAATGTCACATCAACTGATGAGATAAAATATCATTTAAACTACAATGAGCATATATAGCAATATCATCTCAACTAAACATCTATGCAAACATAAAACATGTCAAACATAATCACCATGCATATAATGTTTCATCACATCAATATAGTTTATCATCGCTCCACTATTAGTGATAGAATAACCATTACATAAAATATGGTCTAACAAAGTATCTGAGCCAACGTCAAAGAAAACATAACAAAGCAGAGGGGTGTTACAATATTACATTATTCATGTGCTTGTTTTTTATCTCCCAGATCTTTCTAGTTTCTAATATGGTACCAAAGTTGAGGAGGAGATAGTTTAAGGTCAATAAGTGAACCAATTTGTTGTATTTAGTTAGATCTCCATTACTGGGTGTTATCAATTTGCATGAAGAGTTTGAGGTGCCACATTTCTATTGTTAGTCCTGAGAGCTCACACGACCATTCAATGACTTGAATTGATTAATAATGGCTAAATTTGCAGGTCGACGTGCAACAAGGCAGGAAAAATAGTGGAACGATTTACATTATGCAAGCAAACTTCTTTTGGAAGCTAGTCATAGGCGTTTATATGCCATTGCGAGACCCATCATTTGATGCTTGTTCACATGCCCTCTTTCCACGGGCTATTCTCATGCCCTCTTCAAGCACATTTTCATGTTGTTACAAGAGAGCTCATGCAACAGATTTGGAAGATCTGATGGAAGGACTTGGTCTTCACGTGGTGAGGGCTAAATAGAGACCTTTGAGCACACACAACCACCATTTGGAGGCATGCCCACTATTTGGAGCAGGTCACATGGAAATATAAAGGGTGCATTTCAACTTAGATCGCCCCCATTCACATGCAGTTGGGAATCTTTGTCACGGAATTCGAGCTTTTTTTGTAGACCTATGGATATTCTATGCATGATTTCCATGCCTCTCCATCACTAATGGTCGATTAGTTTTTTGAACTTTCTTCCATGGTATATTTCTATAATTGAAGTCTCTCCTTAACATTGAAATTGTGATTTGAAGGCTTTCTCACCAATTAAGGCAATGATTACTTGTATTCGTCCATTGAAGATGAAGGATGATTCCCAGGTTGGCAGAAGGCCAATCCCCCCTCACAATAAAACCAGGTTTGTAATCTACACTTCACCCCAATTCCAACAAGTGGTTGGAAGGGAATATTCACCTTTCAGATAGGTTTATTTTTTCTTTTCAAGTGTAGTTAATTAAATTAGGCCATTTTTGCAAGAAATTAACCATTTAATAACTTTTGCTCAGTAGCTTGAAATTTAGTACCATTTTTTTACAAAAGTGAATGGTTTTTCATTCTCCATGCATTGGTTAAATTTATTTTGTAAAATGCACTAAGTTATAAAGTCCCAAAATCTGGGGGGGTCTCTCTTTCAATAGTTTTAGGGGGGCTTTTTGCATTTGATCTTTTGCACATTTAGACCATGTCTACATGTTGCATAGTCAAGTATACATATTGTGGGAGCACTCAACATGGGGATAAAAATTTTCCTCATTTCTCTCACACTATCTTTTCACTGCTTTGTAAGACTACAAAACAGCCTACTACTATCATCTTTCCAGATCTGCCACTTTGGGATGTATATCTACCTGACTTTTCATGTCTTTTCATAGAATCACATCTTGTTGATTTGGATAACACTATTGAGGACATTCATGTTCTTTCCAATGTCAACTTCATTGAAGTTTCCCTTGTCTTCTTCAGATATTCTTGCTCATGCCTTGCCTACTTCAACTTCTATAGTGACAGTATCAAATTCTTATGCTTCTAGTTATCACCTATGACATCTATGATCCATGTGGACCCTATTCTCGAATCTTCATCACACATCAAATTTGGCTTGGAGATTGTTGAGCATTCTACAAAGACATTATGGGCATCATCTACGTCTTTGGATCTTGTGCATAAGTTAGAGACCTTTATACTTGTTTTTGTATGTTCCTATCAAGAATGGGAAGATTATTTGCACACTTCTATAGTTCGCCTTCTTCCTAAAGGGAGAAATGTGGTTCAATGTTCATGGATTCTCTTCGGCATACTTCATCAAGCATCTATGCACACTACAACATATCTTATGGGGGGTTTCCAAGTCTCTCTTTGTATCTCCTATTTTGGGGAAATTTATTATACGTACATGTGACAAAAGTTGTCCTAGGGGAGTCATGATATAAGTCCTCCTTCTTCACTTGTTTTATTTTTCACGCATTTTGTTTCTCTTTCTGGAGAGGATTTTTTTCCACATGGGTTTTCTCCTTTACTCCACCTTATGAGAAACTTTTGTTCATGGGTACCACATCTGGCTAGTACCTGGGACCCATTTCTTCTATACCCACCTAAGTTATGCTTAAGGGGTGGGGGGGGGGGGTGTTTAGTGTATTCTACTCTAGTTAGGCTAACTTAAGCCTAGTTAGGTGTTGGAGTTGACCCAAGTGACTCATTTCCCATGAGGTGTCAAGGATGTCGATTTGTCTTGAGAGGTGTCCAATCCCTCTCAACACCTCTCCCTTGCATAGAGGAGAGGAACTCGCTACCACTACAAGATGAGGAATCATGTCCTCAATCCATGGCATGTGCAACTCACCACCACTGCAGGATGAGGAGTCCACTCCTCAATCCATGGCATGTGATTGCCTATTCTTGTGGCATGAGTTTGATCATCCTCATCCTATATAATGAGGGTTTGAGATCATTTTTAATACTAAGGTAATACAATATTACATTGTTCATGTGCTTGTTTTCTATCTCCTAGATCTTTCTAGTTTCTAATAAAAATTACAAGAACTATTCCAAAAAAAAATTCAATATATATTCATATACCAATAAAATTCAAAAAAAAATGATTCAATAAAAACAAAAGTAATAATTTTTTTATAAATTTTTAAAAAATAAAACATGCATCCTTACATTAAAATAAAACATTTAACAACGAAAAATAAATAAAAAATAATTAATTTAAAAGCACACAATTTAATAACCCATAAAAAAATCATATCTAAACTTTGAATTTCGTGCCTGACAAGATCATTCATGCACTTAGTTAAAGGCTAATTCCTGCATATAAATTAAGTGCTCAATTAAATTAATTTCAACCTTGATTGCAAACAAAAATATAAGCCGGGTTCCTCATATGAAATCCTCTTGTTAACATTTACAATGAATAGAGTGGAGGAAGAAAATGTTCTATGATGTTCAAAATTTTTTGAACCAGTTGACGGAACCCTTGGATATCTCCTTAGATTATAATTGTAGTCCACAAAGTAGAGGCCAAATCTGGATGTGTAACTTGCTCCCCACTCCCAATTGCCTAGCAATGACCATTCAAAATATCCACACACATCACATACATCATGCTTGAGAATTTTTATAAGAAAATCCATAGTAAAGATTGATGGAGAAATGAACCACAGCCAAATTGCAACAAGGAGTTTATAAACATAGGTTTGAGTTTTACTTGATGGCAACAGAAAGGTTTGAAAGATAGTCTCAATGATAACCTATCCTCTTTGTATCTTTCAAGGTCATAGGCAAAGGTAAAAGAATGTTATTCCTTCAAAATATGAAGTGAAAAAGAAAATAATATTAATTAGTTGAATTTAGAGAATTTTCTATTATTTTGATGATGGGTCATAGAGTGTGATCCAAAATGTTATGTTAAAAACTCTCACACAATCTAATCTAAAAATAATAGCGACAAAAAATAATATGACCGACTGTTTTCAATGATGATAACAAGAAGATTTCCTTAACATTGTTTGATGTAATTGATAGGAAATGCAATACTTTATAAACATTTGCAATAAACATTGTAAATTCATTAGAACAAATCAATATATTTATTATGCTTTTATTTTTCTGTGAAAATGGTTACTTTATAAACATTGTAAATTCACTAGAACAAATCAATATATTTATTATGCTTTTATTTTTCTATACAAATGATTTGATCTAATTATCTATGTGAGTTCAACCATTTTTAACATGGTATCAGAACACTTGAACATATTCTCTTCCTGTGAAATATGGCGATAACTATGCAGACTCAAGCAGTGTTAACCTGTCTACCTGTTCAACGATGGCCAATAAAGGAAATGTATAAGTGAGCGCATGGATTTGGTTTCCATTAGAAATTTGCGCAGTCATGAGGAATTGGTAGAGCTATATCAAGAATCCTCTTTATTTTGAAGTTTCATGTTTATTGGATTGCATTTCTTTCATTGTCTGTGTACTCTTTTTCTAGGAGGGTTTGAAGTGCATAATGAATAGTTTCATTTGCTTCAAGTAATGTAGAGTTGTTTTGTGAAAATGCATAAAGTTTATTTTGGTATTGGGTACAAGAAGACAAACCACACCATAGAGAGAGGTTTGTTTTATGATAAAAATTATGCCAAGGGAAATAAATGTGAATTCTATGCTACATGCAGAGGAGTGATTGGAATTTTTATTTTTTATTTTGGAATGTTGCTAAATTGCGCAAGGGCTGGGAATGAACTGGGTCATGCTATCCACACACCCTCTTTCCATGGACACAATTGTACAACTTCTCTAGGACAATGGGATCAAGAAAGTGAACCTCTTTGATGCAGATGTCAAGATAATGAAGGATTTAGTACACACAAGTAGTGAAGTTAAAATTCCAAATGATATGTTGCACATGCTGACCTAGGAATATGAGGATTGTGTTCATTTTTAAGACAAGGAATTCATCAATGTTTTCATGGAAATTGATTCAGAATGGAAGATAGTTTGGCCTAATCATGGATGCATTGAGAAGTGGGTCCTTCATAAGGAATTTAATGATAAAGATAAGCCTTACCTATCAAAACATATAAGAGATTCTTTAGGAGTTCATGTGGCTAAATACAAAGCGATTATAGTTGATGACAGTATAGAGGAAGTACCATCAAATGCCCTAAATAAGAAGCAAAGACTAAAGGATTGTGTAGAAATCGTAGTTGAGAGTTAAAGTTATAAAAATTGAAGGTCAGAGGAAATGAAGGCAAGGGGACATCTTTCATCCCAAGATAGCTTCTCATTTAGGGATGATTCTTACATGAGAAACATTTGTTTCTTTTTCAGTCCTTTCAGGAGCAAGATGGGGCATGTAGTGATTTGTTGGTCTATGGATAATTGAATCCACAAGTTTGGTGAGTTGTGTTGTTGGTTTGTGGATAATTGAATCCACAAACCATTTATAGATAATTGAGTGTGTCTCAATCCATAGTTTTCTAGATGTGTATTTGTGGATAATTGAGTAAGTCTCAATCTACAAATGGAGGAGTGTTACTGTGGATAATGGAGTGAGTCTCGATTCACAATTGGTTGGTGATTTTCTTGTGAATAGTAGAGTATGTTTCGATTCATAGGTAAATGTTGGGAAATTAAAACATTTATTCAAACATGAGGAGTTTGGATTGATGTTGATACAAAGTTGGATAATCAAAACATTTATCTAGACATAAGGAGTTTGGGTTGATGCTCAAGACATTTTCCTAGACAAAGGATTTTGAGTTGATGTTGATGCAGAGTTGGCTAATCAAATCATTTTCCTAGACCAAGAAGTTTAGGTTGATGTTGATACAATATTTTGGTTTTTTTTTTAATTTTGCCGAGAAGCGATCTACAGTGGAAGTAAAATCTTTGTTAACATTTTTGGCTTTTTAAAAAAAATTGACAGGCAACTTCCTAAAGAGAATATATTTATAGATTTTTTAAAACAAGAATCTTGCATGGTTAAAGAGATTGTTCTTTTATAATAGTTGCATTAAGATTTGAGCGGTTGCATGTTGAATGGTCTTGGCATGAAATTTTTTAATTAATGCATTAAATAATCTAAAAAATGGAAAGGAGGAGGTGGTGCCAACTCGACCCAACCTTGGAAGGAAGAGAATCTCCGATAAGTGACATTACA
Organism: Sequoia sempervirens; assembly: GCA_007258455.2. Classification (NCBI taxonomy): domain Eukaryota; kingdom Viridiplantae; phylum Streptophyta; class Pinopsida; order Cupressales; family Cupressaceae; genus Sequoia; species Sequoia sempervirens. Next base: position 101,200 of record VDFB02240874.1, read on the forward strand.
TGCAGCCATGCATGGTATGCCTATAGTAAAAGAAAAAGGATGTGGAATAGTGGATAATGCACTATCAACCAAAGTTGAGGGTCGATGCCCATCAAGGAGATGTGGGTCTTTTGAAAGATCTCTAACCAGATCGAGTTCAAAGCTAATTTATTCAAACCGAAGCCTTCCTTTGCACTTCAAGTCATCTCTGATTTTTGCATGTGGAGGCTGCCATAGAAATGATAGCAAGATGGTTTGGAGCTTTTGTTATATATTTTTTTATTTTTGTTTTTTGCAATATTTGGCAATGGAACTTGATTGATTGAATTCTTTATGTATCTATTTTACCCAAGTTTTGCATCAATTGATTCATAGGATGCTTAGTCTAAAGGAGAAAAGTTTTAATGTGTCACTTCATTCATTTATTTGAAAGTGTAAATTGCAGGCTTGAAAAACAACTAAGTTCTTATTTGTTGAATGGGGCTGCACTACAATTATATGATAAAAATAATTTATTGTATTAGTTTCCATACACTTTCTACAGTAGCTTCTACGATCATAATTTATTGTGTTTCCTATACTTATGAACAGGATGTCGTGGCTTTGTGTACATACTAAATTTTCCAAAATGTTGTTTTAAATATTTTATTTGAGGTTGTCAAAGTCTATTTAATCTAATTGAAGGTTGGGATGAATTGATGTTCATGAATCTTAGTTACTTTGAAAATCCAATGGAAGGACAAGGACTGCATTCCCATCCCACCATTCCCATCTCAAGCGATCATACCTCTCTACTCAATTATTTTAATAACCATAATTGTCTATTGTAACATGGATTTTTGGCACCCTAATCCTTTCTAACGCTTGTAGGGTTTTTCACCTAAAAGGAGAAAGAAGGCCCAAAATGCTCATGTATACATTCAAATTCAATGCAATATGGATGGAATATAGATGCAATATACCTAGATGCAATTTTTGAATGCAAGAAAATAATAAGATTAATTGATTAATGAATGCAAACTAAAGGAAAACAACTTTTTTGAAAACACATTATGTAATGGAAGAACACCTAGAAATGAATGCAAATTGTAAAAAATTTGATGAAACTGAAAGTGTGCACCTAGGATATGGATGGAGATTGGAAATGGATTCTAGAATGTTGTTGATGCTGATTTTCAGGCCTAGTGGGACTCATTCACCATTCTGGGTGAATTAGTTCTAGTTCTGCAAAACTATTATGGAGCCTATTTCAGACCAAAGGGTATCTAAAAATGCAGAAAACTAAAAACTGACCTAGAAGTGGGACTCATTCACCACCCATGGTGAATGAGTCCACTTTGAATTTCTGATATTCAAAGGTGGAATCTAGAGCTTTCATTTTTCACTTTGGCTTTCTACAAGTGTCTGCTTCTGAAACTCTGATTTTTGAACTTGAAAGTGAGTTTTTGTTGATATTTTTACTTGGAAAATTAAGAGAAGACCTAAACAACATTGCAACTTGATTCTTAATGATTTCCAAGTCCTCAAGATGTCTAAATCTACAAACACACAAGAAGAGAAGAAATGTTTGATGTTAGGGCATGGGGGTTTGCCTTGGTCAAACCCCTTTTAGGTAATTAAACCAAAATGATGAAAGAATGGAATGAAACATGCAATAATGGAGTTTATTACCTTTCCTTGATGTTTGATCTTGAATTTATACAACAAAACATGAAGAATTTGTTGTTGAATGTCTGATAATAACTATCTTAATGCCTTGAAATGATGAAGCCTTAGCTTGCTTGATTTAAGATAGAAGAATGATGGGTGAATAATGAAGAATGAATGTGATTTAGGGTTTAGAGAGGTGATTTTATAGGTAATTCACCTTATTAGCTCAAAAATTGGATCGCTAAGGTCGACATGTGAAAATAATATACTTAAATTTTAATTTTTCCTGCTAAAAGGTCAAAATGAGCCAAATGGAACTCATTTGCCACCCATAGCGAATGGGTCCCACCTGGATGGGATTGATTCTCCATGGATGGTGAATGGGTACCATAGGGGTTATTTTGATAGCTAAGATGCTAGGAGATAAGGAAATAAGGTTTAAATTGCAACTTTGTTGGGTATTTTATCAAATATTGCCTCAAGATGCACAATATGGATTAATAGGGGCCTATTAATGATGATGTAAAGGTCATTAGGGATTGGGACACAAAATTCAATGTGAAAGTGTGATTAAATACACTTTACAACATTAAAATAGTGAGGTCCACACAACCTAGGAAGGCACAAGAACCAATACGAATGTGCAAGACACATTACAACACTAGTTTAACATTAAGTTTATTTTACAAGCCTTCTAGATTGATGTGAACATGTAGTTAAATATGTTTTATAATGTTGAATTAGGGGGAAATGGGTTTATTAATTCTAGAAAAGCATGAAAGTATCTTACAACACTTTATAACACCTTTACTGTAAGACATTGTTAAAAACATATTATTCAATTTGCAAGGGTCCAAGACTTAGTGTGGATGCATAAAATGCCACACAACACTTGAATCAAGGCCTGATTAAGTACAATTTATCATGAATTATTCCCATGTCAATAATATATCTAAATCCTTATTTATTTACTCTTCTAAATGGTGATAGGTAACATGGCAGCTCTATCCCTATTCCTCCTCATTTAGTGGCTTTGGATAACCGTATAAATTTATAGCTTTATTTTGATGGAAAAAGATTAAGCATGATTTTGGTAAACCCTTAGAAGTGAAATCTCTCGGGTCAGAATTATATGTATCTTATAGAACTACACACCTACCAACTCCTGCAAATTCATTAGTGCCTTTGTTCGTGCCTCACATTGAACTACTCAACTAGGTATGTGCAGGATCATCATGGAAAAAATAGGCCCTTAAGTGGCAAAAAATTCAGAAAAGTCAAAGTTAGGCAATTTGACGCAAAAATTTGAATAAGTTATCTATATTATTTAAAAAATATGTAAGAATAGAATTTGTAGTGCAAATTGAATGTAGTTTCTAAACTACTAGGTTTTTTTTTTTTAAAACCTATTTGGTGAAAATTTGAAATTTCAATGCAATAGTACTTAAATTTCAAGGAAAAAATAAGAAGTAGGTGTCTTTTTTAGCACTCTAACCACCATAAAATGATAATATTTTTTTATAAGATTTTAGATATAAGTAGAGGACTCATGTCTCGATGTGATGTATATTTTTTTTGTAATTTTTTTCCAAGTAAATAATTAATTATGATTTTTTTATTACAACTTTTAAAAAATATAAAAACTTGTACGTCTAACCACCTTAACTCTTTAACTTCATAAAATTCATTTTTTTTTTAATCCTATAGTATACAAAGCATAGAATGTGACGCATGTTTTGGATTCAAAAAATGTTATACCGTTTGAAAGCTATAGATGTTTTTCAATCAACCTATCAATTAGGCTATTAGTCGTAATTCAAATAGAAAATGAATAAAAAATATTTATTAAATTCAAAGTAAAAAATAATTTATATTGGTAGAAATTTGAGAATCTCTTTTAAAAACCCTTTTCGTTTCATTAATTTTGGGTTAAAAAAAAGTTGTCAACCACATACCCTACAAATACCCATCAAATTGCCACTTTTTGGCCCATCATGATCCTACACATACCCAACTAATCTTTGAAAAATGGCCAAGAAATATCTAGATATGTAGAAGAATTCAATTAAGTGATGATGGAGTTTTTTGTGTGGCCAACCTCTCACTACTAATATCATTAATGATTGGAATTTCAAAATTTTAGTTATAAAATGCATTGGTGAATATATTTGATTTGGAATAATTATATTTCAAAATTATGGAATATGTTTAGCAATGGGGATTTCCCCAAAGATCAAAAAATACTAAGATTTTAACCAAAAAACATACTATTGTTATAATTTTGTGTGTTTAAATTGGTTTTATTTTATAATAGTTGAAATTTTAATACCATTTGATTATTTTTCTCCTTGAATCACCATGATTTAAATGATCTATTTCAAGTATTTCAGAAGGGTTTTGCACTGATATGGGTATGCACTGGCACTAGTATTAGAGATTTCAAGGTCAGTGTTGGAGCTTTCAAGAAGTGCAAAAATGGAGAGATTATAGAATAAATGGTTACAAGCCGAGGAGCTTGTGCATTGGTGAAGACAATGGCATGGCTTCAACAACAATAGGGTGCCTCTAATTATTTTTTTTGGAGAAATAGGAGTTTCATCATTATAATGAAGTTTATGCATTTTGATTAAAGAACAATAATTATTTTTCAAGAAATAGGAGTTTCATCATTATAATGAAGATTATGCATTTTGATTAAAGAACAAAAATAGTAATTTAATCATTGAGTTCTCTCACTTCTAACAAAAAAAAATATATTCCTTCAAATTATAATAATTTGTATTCCTTATGTGTAAGGGGTCTTTCCATGGCAATTTTTTTTGGATCTATTTTAATTTGATGATTTAATTATTTTTATTTTTTTTGGTTTTGAAAATATTAATGCTAATTTTATTGATTATTTAATTTCAATTTAAAGCTCACTACAATTCAATAGAACTAAAAAATATAGAAATAGAGATTTATTTGTTTGCCAACATATTAAAAAGATACATAAATCAAGAGCTTTTGTACTTCAAAATATTTTATGATTTTTTAAAAATTAGAATGTAGTTTAATTTTAGAATATGAAATGATTGACATGCAATTTAAAAGAAAAAATAAAATAGAAAGGAACTTTCTTTTATATTAAATATTTCTTTTTCAATTTATTCTAAAACTACAATTAGTAATTGCTAAATTATTTTAAAATGAATATGTAATTTTATTTAATTCATTTGTATTATGTAATTGCTATAATTTAATAATTTTTTTAACAACTAGCTAATTAATATTTTATGAATTTTAAAAATTATAAATTAATTTATTTTTATAATAAATTTAAGTTTTGAAAATATTGTGGTGATTTTCTATTTATTTACTCTATGATTAATTATTCATATTTTAAAAACAATATAATCTAATTGAATCCACATAATTTAATTTTTTCATTAGATTTAAGCTTTGAAAATATTGCATATGTGATTGTTTATTTATTTATTTACTATATGATTAATTATTTAGATTTTAAAAATAATATGATCTAATTAAACCCAAAAATGCAAAAGTAGGAATGTATTTTTCTTGGAGACCTATTAAAGAGGTTTAAATTTAAAACTTCCCAATGTAAAATATTTAATATTTTTTAGAAGTTAGAATTTAGTATAATTTTAGAAAATAAATTGATTTGGGTGCAAAGAAAAAGAATATAATCTTTAAAAATATTATGTTGATTTGATTAATTATTTCTTACATGGTTAATAATTAACGCTAATAGTATTTGATTTCACATTAAAATTATAAATTATAAATTAAAATACTTATTTTGTTTTATATATTTATCAAGAATTGATTAAATAATTAGGGTTAAGGTTAGGATTAGGGTTATTGTTAGGGTTGGAGATAGATTTAGGGTTAGGCATATGATTACAATTTTTGTTAAAATTCTAACCCTAAACCCTAACCCTAACTCTAATTCTAACCCTAATTCTCAAGCTAACACTAATTCTAATTGTAACTTTAACCATGAACCTATTTATAACCATAACCCTAACCCTATTTCTATCTATAACAAACATTAGCTCTAAAGTAAACCTAACTATAACACTAATTGTAACTCTAACCCTAACCCTAACTCAATCTTAAAGCTAACACTAATTCTAACTCTAACAATAACTCTAACACTAATTCTAACTCTAACCTTAACCTTAATTCTAATTTTAACCCTAACTTAATCCTAACCCTAACTCTAAATCCAACACTAATACTAGCTCCAACTTTTACACAAAATTTAACTCTAACCCTAACCCTAACCCTAACCCTAAACCTAAACCTACAAAATAACCTAGGTAATTAAAACACAAACTTGGTGTAAACAAAAATCCAAACCCTAACCCTAATTTTAACCAAGACCCTAACCACACCCATAACCTGGTGTAGTTCCCTAATTCTATCTCTAACCCTAACCTTATCCCTAATCTAAATCTAAAGCTTGACCTAACCCTTACACTACCACTAACCCTAGCCGCAATCTTAACCCTAACCCCAACTCCAACCCTAACACCAACCCCAACCCTAACCCTAAAACTAAACTAAACTCAAACCTTAATTTTATATTTTACCCTAATCCTAGCTATAATTCTAATCCTAACTATATCCTGCACCCTAACTCTAATTAAATAATTTGTATTCCTTATGTATAAGGGGTCTTTCCATGGCATTGTTTTTATGGATCTATTTTAATTTGATGATTTAGTTATTTTTTATTTTTTTGGTTTTGAAAATATTAATGTTGATTTCATTGATTATTTAATTTCAATTTAAAACTCAAAACAATTCAATGAAACTAAAAAATCTAAAAATAGAGATTTATTTCCTTGCCAACCTATTAAAAAGATATATAAATCAAGAGCTTTTGTACTTCAAAATATTTTATGATTTTTTTGAAACTAGAATGTAGTTTAATTTTAGAATATGAAATGATTGACATGTGAAAAAGAAAAAATAAAATAGAAAGGTTGCTTTTATATTTAAATATTTCTTTTTTAATTTATTCTAAAACTACAATTATTAATTGCTAAATTATTTTCAAAATGAATATGTAATTTTATTTAATTCATTTGTATGAGACAATTGCTATAATTTAATATTTTTTTTAACAACTGGCTAAATAATATTTTATGAATTTTTAAAATTATAACTTACTTTATTTTTATAATAAAATTTAAGTTTTGAAAATATTGTTGTGATTTGATTATTTATTTACTCTATGATTAATTATTCATATTTTTTAAAAAATATAATCTAATTGAATCCACATAATTTAATTTTAGAATGAGATTTAAGCTTTGAAAATATTACAGTGATGTGATTGTTTATTTATTTATTTACTATATGATTAATTATTTAATTTTTAAAAATAATACAATCTAATTAAACACAAAAATGCAAAAGTAGGGATGCATTTTTTTGGAAACCTATTAAAGATATTTAAATTAAAAACTTCCCAATGTAAAATATTTAATAATTTTTAGAAGTTAGAATTTAGTATAATTTTAGAAAATGAAATGATTTGGGTGCAAAGAAAAAGAATATAATCTTTAAAAATATTGTGTTGATTTGATTAATTATTTCTTACATGGTTAATAATTCTAAACCTAATAATATTTTATTTCACAAAGAAATAAAATTAAAAATTAAAATACTTATTTTATTTTATATATTTATCAAGAAATTGATTAAATAATTAGGGTTAAGGTTAGGATTAGGGTTAGTGTTAAGGTTAGAGATAGATTTAGGGTTAGGAATATGATTACAGTTAGCATTAAAATTCTAAACTTGAACCCTAACCCTAACTCTAATCCCATCCCTAATTCTAAAGCTAACACTAATTCTAATTGTAACTTTAACCCTAAACTTATTTATAACCATAACCCTAGCCCTATTTCTATCTATTTAACAAATGTTAACTCTAAATTTAACACTAATTGTAACTCTAACCCTAACCCTAACCCAATCCTAAAACTAACACTAATTATAACTCTAACCCTAACTCTAACTCTAATCCTAACTCTAACCTTAACCCTAACTCTAATTTTAACCCTAATCTTAATCCTAACCCCAACTCTAAAACCAACACTAATACTAACTCTAACTTTTACAAAAAAATAACTCTAACCCTAACCCTACAAAATAACCCTAATTAAAACACAAACATGGTGTAAACAAAAATCCAAACCCTAACTATAATTGTAACCAAAACCCTACCCATACCCATAACCCTGTCATTAAGCCTAATTCTATCTCTAACCCTAACCCTATCCCTAATATAAATCTTAAGCCTAACCTTAACCCTTACACTACCACTAACCCTAATGCCAACCCCAACCCTAACCCTAAACCTAAACTTAACTCAAACCTTAATTTTATATCTTACCCTAATCCTACTATATCCTGAACCCGAACTCTAATTCTAATCCTAACCATAGTGCTAAACCTATTTTTTTCTCTAACCATAACCCTTACCCTATTCATAACCATAACCCTAACCCTGATTGCAAACCTAAACCTAACCTTAATCCTAAACCTAAGTCTAACCCTAATTCTATCTCTTACCTTAACCCTTACCCTAAAAGTATCTCTAACCTTAACCCTAACCCTATCCCCAACCCTAAGTTTAATTTTATGCTAACTGTAAACATATACCTAACCCTAAATCTATCTCTAACCCTAACACTAACCCTAATCCTAACCTTAACCCTAATTATTTAATCAATTTCTGAGGGTTCCTAATTTTTTTTATCAAATTCTTAAATAAAAGTGCACTAGGCTCCTCGAGAAGGATATCTGCTTTTATATTTAGTGTTCATTTAGGGTTATTTTTAGGGTTAGGGTTCAATTAGGATAAAGGTTAGGGTTACAATGTAATTAGGATTAGGGTTTGGGTTCAATTATGGTTAAGGGTTCAACTAGGATGAGGATTAGGGTTAGAGTGTAATTATGATTAGAGTTTGGGTTCAATTAGGGTTACAAGATAAATCTTTTAGGTTAGTTGTAGGGTTAGGGTTAAATTAGTATTAGGTTAGAATTAGGTTTAGCATTAGGATTATGGTTAAGGTTCACTTAGGGTTAGGGTTAGGGTTCAATTGTAGTAGGGTTAGGGTTATGATTTATTTAGGATCAAGGTTCAATTATGGTTAAGGTTAGGGATAAGGTATAATTAGTGTTAAGGTTAGCGTTAGAGAATTAGGGTTAAGGTTAGGGATTTAAGGTATAATTAGGGTTAGGGTTAGTGAAATAAATGGGGTTAGCAATAGGCTTATGATTAAGGTTAGGGTTAGTATTAGTGTTAGGGGCTGAGTTATATTTATGGTTATGGTTAGGGTTAGGGTTAGGGTTAGCATTAGTGTTAGGGTTAAGCTTAGGGTTAGGGTTGGGGTTAGGGTTAGGGTTCTATGATAAAACTTAGGGTTAAGGATAAAATAAGGGTTGACATTATAGTTACAATTCAAATATGGTATTAAGTTCAATTAGGATTCATGTTCAATTATGGTTAGGGTTGGGGATCAATTATAACCCTTATATTGATTCTATCAAAAAATTGTAACCCTAACTATAATTTAAATATTAAATTAAATATATATTATTTTTTAAAATTGAATTACAAATATTATACTATCATATTATAATATATTAATTATTCTAATAATTCAATATAAAATATATAAATATAAAAATAATTTATTTAAGATATTACATGTTGGACTGCTACTAGCATATATATATTTAATAATATATATATAAATTTTCCCTTCTCGAGATGCCTATTCAAATTTTCTGTGAAAATTTGATTAAAAAATAGACGCCTTGAGAAGGATATCTCTCGGCCTATTTTATATATATTATTAAATATATATATATATATGCTAGTGTAAACTTTAAGGGGGGGATAAGTTAGGAATTTAAGGTTTACACTCTTTCATTATTTTTGTTGTTTTTGTTTTTCTATTACATCAACATTAAAGGGGTTTGTTAGGAAAATAAAGTTTACATTTAATAAATGAGTTAATTGCTAGTTGTTAGTTTTAGGAAGTTATTCCTCTAAGGAAATTTAGATAGTTATTCACGAGAATGCAATACTTTATAAACATTTGTAATAAACATTGTATTAAAGATAGTAGGTTTCCACAATCCATAACATAGATTTGTATTGCTTCTGGATTCGATTGTGTAAAGATTTTTTGCATCAACGTTTCGAATCACACTTTGTGATCCATCATCATTTTCTCCTCTAGCTCATCCTGATGATGGATCACGGAGTGTGATTCAAAACGTTGATGCAAAAAATCTTTACACAATCGAATCCAGAAGCAATACAAATCTATAAACATTGTAAATTCACTAAAACAAATCAATATATTATTATGTTATGCTTTTATTTTTCTATACAAATGATTTGATCGAATTATATGTATGAATTCTACCATTTTTAACAGTAATTCACGAGGCTCCGCAATCCCCTAAGAACAATATATAACCATGTTGAAGATGCCTGAAAATAATTATAACGATGTAAACAATTTGAAAAATAAATCGCAATGAAAATATCATACTAAAATGTTTTTAATTGAATAAAGAAACAATGACCCTGTCACCAATGGCTGTTGCTCTTCTGAATGTTGCAGCAACGAAAAAACCAAAGTAGGAGATTTTGTTAGAATGAATAACCAGTGCATAACTGCCAAAAAGAATGAAGTTCTGTGTTCACATTGAAATAAACAGCTTTCTTGTGAAAGAAAAAGTTATTGTGGTCTACCGTGAAGACTGATTGACACGAGATTATTCTCGAATCCTCCAACCTCACTACTTTTACAGCTCATGCTTTCCAAAATTTAGTGGATTTTGATTTTTTTAAGCATGTTCACTTTTCTCAGAATCTGGGCCACTTCATTAATCCACCCCTTTGTCTCTCTCTAAGCCGGTGGAGATATACTTACCCCACCCAATGTCTCTCTCCCAGCCGGTGGAGACATACTTATCTCACCCGTTGTCTCTCTCTGAGCTGATGGAGATAATTATTCGACCTGCTGTCTCTCAGATGATGGAGAAATAGATATTCTATCTCTTGTTCCTTAGAGTTTAATTCAAATAGAACTCACAAAATCTTTGATATTTTAAATGTTTTTCAGAAAATGAATTTAATTTAGACTTTGTTTTATCAACTGATAGGGTCACTGTTTAATAAGATTATCTCTTATAATGGTCATTTTTTTTTCTTTATTTAAATTTTAGTTTTGGCTTTTTTTCAATTAATTTGAATATTATAATTTATGAGCATGTATAGATATTTTATAATTATAACAAGAGATAAAAAGTAATGTTGTCAGTGTGTTTATAATAATTATTATCTGTTGTTTTAAGTTTGACAATTATTTACACGTCAAAATATTAATATTTAATAATAAATATAATAAAAGAATAAAATTTATGTCTTTATATATATTATAAATAAAATAACTCCAAATTAATATCTAGTTTTTAAATAGATATATTCAAGATATCTACACTAATTTATATACCTAAAAAATTTTAGAAACCTCCTTAAGATATGCATGAAATTATAAAAAGGAAGAGAAAAGAAGAACTATGGTTATGAAAAGAACTGGCAGCAAGAGAATCATTGAGAAGTACTCCAATGACATTTGCATAAAAATTTTCTTCTAGGATTTTAAAGTGTTTATTTCTAGAGTAATTCCGACAACATAACAATAGTTTTGCAAAAGGAATCATAAAATATACTCTTCAATTATCCAATGTATAGAGAATTTCAAGTATGAAGGAAGCTTCTAGAGGAAGACACAAAAGGTGGGCATCCAAATACACATGGCACAATTTCCAACACCTCTTTGCATGCAAATGAGACTTTTATAAGATTCTCTTTCACCTCTTACAACCCTCCAAACTTAGGCATTCCATTTTTTATAAAAATAGGTGTGACAGATGCTCTTAAACTTCTTACAACTGTCATAGAATCTATAACTAACTACACTTAAAACTACAAGATAATCTTACATTTAACTAACTAATAATACTTGATTCTCTTACAACCTATCATAACTCAACTTGGGTGCTCATATTCCCCATGCAAGATGCTTTGCAACATTTTTCCAACTTGTCATGTAGTAATCCATCATACAATAATAATGACTTACACATATTTTAAGATGTTGATACATGGCAAAGAATATCTACCATAAAGTAGGATGCCTACTTTCCCATGTGGGAAAAAATGCAACCTTGTCACCTTCCATGTCCCTTTCCAACATGATGACAACTCTCACTAGATGAGAAAATAGGATGAGAAAGAAAATAGAACATAGGCATTAATTAATTATACATTAAATAAATATAATTCTAGGAAATAAAAAGATTGAGACATCTTAATTTTCAACATTTTGTTTATAAATAGTGTTAGCCCAATGTTTTAGAGCACCAATTATGGAGGATTAGGATCGTACCCATAGCCCACTATCCCATCTCTAAGGTACATGGTGAGTAGTTTTTCAATGCTACCAACTTACAAGTGCATCATCTAGACAAACAAATGATAGGTTTCTATTCTATTTCTAAACAAAGCTCATCTAGGGGATTCCTCAATCTACCATGCAATACATGAGGTCCACATACGTAATACAAGGGTGTTATTTGAGGCCTAGGTATTGGTGGGATGGAATCACCTCACTTCACAATGCACTTAAAATACACAACCACTTAGCCAAAAATTATAGCTCTTCCTTGAAATTTGTATAACTCACTAAAAAATGGGCTTATTTCTATAATTTAAAATTTAATCCATCACCACTACAAAAGAATCCATCAACGAATCACACCTATGCCAACTATATTTTTCTCTACAAATTTAACTTAAATTTCATGTTTAATATTCTCAAACTCTCAATTTATCCCTTGCCTATGCCTTTTAGATATAAAATACACACCAATAATTACACTAACTATTTATATAAAACAATTAATATGAACCACCAAACCAATTCTAAAACATAGCCAAATTAGTCATAACATTTTTAATGTACAAATGAAACAATATCAATATACCTTAAACACAACCATATTAAGTAACAATAGAATTTTTTTAGCAACTTAATGATCTATAAAGTAAGTATAAAATTCATTTGTCTAAGAGATGAAACACACAAAACACTTATAGACTAATGATATTTATGATGTGTCATCTAATCAAATGACTCTTGAATATCCAAATTTTAGAGTAAAAGATTTCATAAATTGAGCATAAAAAATATGAAATATTTGAGCTATATTGTTTTTTTATTCTACAATCTTGAATATATATACATTGTTAAGGCCCAAAAAAACTATACAAAAATACTATAAAAAAATGACCACTAATATTAATAGCATAAAGCACCTCAAAGCATCTTGACAAAATTTTCCATCAAACCATAATAAAAGTAAATACAACCGTCTCACCTATATTTTTTGAAACCCTATTTTATTTTTTGTTACAACAAAGGTGGCCCAGTAGCCCGTACCTTTTTTGAAACCCTATTCTTACTAAAATGACAAATTAAACCTATTTAAACACTCTAAAAATCATAGCAAAAGTTAGATAATGTATATTATTCATATGAGAATAGTAAAAGTGTAAAAACTATTCTAGATCACCTTTATTTTCAATATACATGCATATACCAATAAAATCCCAAAATTTTGATTCAATCAAAAAAATTATTATATTTTCAAATAAACAAAATTCGTCTTTACATTAAAAATAAAAACATTTAGTAGTCAAAAATAAATAAAAAATCATCACTTTAAAAGCACAAAATTCAACAATCCATTAAAAATGTATACCTAAATATTGGATGAAGTGCTAAATAAAATCATTCATGGACTTAACTAAAAGCTAATTCTTTTTTACAAGAGTTTAAACAACTCACAATGAAATTAAGTGCTCAACTACATTAATTTCAATCTTGATTGAAAACAAAATATAAACTTGGTTCTTCATATGACATCCACCTATTATACAATAATAAACTTCATCAAAGTTCTACAATTCATTAGTTTATATCATTTTGAAATTCAAACCATAAACTGATTTTTGGTTGGCCATTTTCTTTATAAACATGTGACACAGGTTTTTACTTTTACCCTACTAGTAGATATTTTTCAATTAATAAAATTCATAGAGTTTGAAATCACTTATTTCTATAACCTAGAAGAATCCATTGCCACTATAAAAGAAACCACACTTGTGCCAAATAGATTTTTTTTCTACAAATTTAACTTAAATTTCATGTTTACTATTCTTAAACTTACAATTTATCCCTTACCCATACCTTCTAGCTCTAAAATACACACCAATAATTACAATAGTTATCTATATAAAACAATTAATATCAAAGAATAAAGCTCCTAAACCGAATCTAAAACATAGTCAAATTAATCATTTTTTTTAATACAAATGAAACAACATCAATATACCTTATACACAACCATATTAAATAATAATAGATTAATTTTTTTTTAACAATTTAATGATCTATAAAATAAATGTAACATTTAATTGAGGTTAGGTAAAAGATGAGAAGCAAAAAACATTCATAGACTAATGATATTTGTAGTGTGGCATCTAACGAAATGACTCTTGAATCTTCAAATTTTAAAATAAAAACATTTCATACGTTAACATAAAAGTATGAAATATTTGAAGTATGTTGTTTTTATAATTATACAATCTTGAATATATAAATACATTATTAATGTTCAAACTATACAACATTAATATGAAAATAAATGACGGTCAATATTAAAGAATAGGGGAGAGGACCCTTTCAATAGTTGTTATAGCATTTGTTGATCTAATGTCCAATATTTTTAACAATATTGGACCCATAGTTGTGACTTTAAAGTTGTTAGTGTTGATGATCACTACCTAGATCTAAAAAACAACAAATCATGTGATGCCACATTAGTTCACCAATAAAACATGACTTAGTGCACAACTATTGGTCTCTCTTTTTTTGGACCTTTTTAGACACCTCAACAAAAAGCATGCTGATGTGGCATCATATTTGAAACCTTAGTTATAAGCAGTCGTCACTACAAAAAAATTGGGAAAAAATTGGGAGTGATTTGAAATTTTCACGTAAGATTTTGAGAAGCTCGAAGTTAGGATGTTCAACTACCAGTTCCTCTCCCCTACCCACCCAAAGCATCTTGACAATCTTTTCATCAAATTATAATAAAAATCAATACAACCACTGCACCAATAATTGTTGTTGAAACTTGTGCTTCCTAAAATGACAAATTAAACATATATAAACTCTCATACAAATCTTAGCAAATATGTACAAGTTGGAAAATATATATTCTTCATATAAGAATAGTAAAATTACAAGAACTATTCCACTCTCTTTATTTTCAATATAAATTTGTATACCAATAAAATCCAGTAGTTTTGATTAAATAAAAAATAAAAAATAATATTTTTTAATAAAGCACATCCATCTTTACATTAAAACAAAACACTTAGCAGTCAAAAATAAATAAATAAATCATTAATTTAATTGCATACAATTTAACAACCCATTAAAAAAATTATACCTAAACTTGGAGGAAGTGCCAAATAAGACCATTCATGCACTTACCTAAAAGCTAATTCCTTTGTACAAGAGTTTAAACAACCCGCACAAAAATTAAGTGCTCAACTAAATTAATCTCAATCTTGATTGCAAACAAAATATAAGCCTGTTTCCTCGTATGAAATCCACCTGTTAACGTTTACAATGAATAGAGTGGAGGAAGAAAATGTTTTATGATGTTAAGAAGTTTTTGAACCAGTTGACAGAAGCCTTGGGATATCTCTTGAGATTATCATTGTAGTCAACAAAGTAGAGACCAAATCTGGATGTGTAACCTGCTCCCCACTCCCAATTGTCCAGCAGTGACCATGCAAAATATCCACGCACATCACATCCATCCTGCCTGAGATATTTTATAAGAAATCCATAGTCAAGATTGGTGGAGAGATGATTTACAGCCGAATTGCAATAAGGAGTTTATAAACATATATTTTATCAAGGTTTTAGTTTTACTTGATGGCAGCAGAAAGGTTTGAAAGATAGTCTCGGTGATAGCCTATCCTCTTTGTATCTTTCAAGGCCATAGGCAAAGGTATAAGAATGTTATTTGGGTCGTCCACTCCTGCAAAGTATCAGGAGATACAAATTGTAAAAAAACTATATATTAATCAGATTATGGAATGTGATTTGAAATGTTGATGTAAATTAATATGACAGAACGATAAAAAAAATATGACCGACCGTTTTCAGTGATAATGACAGGGGGGTTGCCATAACGTTGTTTGATGTAATTCATGAGACTCCTCAATCCCGTAGGGACAATGTATAGCCATATCGAAGATGCCTGAGATAATAATTATCAGCAATCTGGACAATTTTTTAAAGAAAATTTGACAACGAACAAATCATAGTGGAAATGTTTTTAATTGAATAAAGCAACACCCACCCTGTCACCAATGGCTGTTGCTCCTCTGAATGCTGCAGCAACATAAAAACAAGGTATGAGATTTTGTTAGAATGAATAACCAGTGCATAACAGCCAAAAAGAATGAAGTCAAGCCTGTCTCCATTAGTTCTGTGTTCTCGTTGAAATAAACAACTAAACAACTTTCTTGTGAAGTAGAAAATTATTGTGGTCTCCCGTGAAGACTGATTGACATGAGATTATGCTCTAATCCACCAACCCCACTACTTTTACAGCTCATGCTAACGGATTTTTATTTTTTTAGCATGTTCACTTTTCTCATTATTCAACGAGAGAATCTGGGCCACTTGATTAATCCACCTCGTCTCTCTCTAAGCCGGTGGAGATACACTTACCCCACCCATTGTCTCTATCCTAGCCGGTGGAAACATACTTATCCCACCCGTTGTCTCTCTCTGAGCTGATGGAGATAATCATTCGACCTGTTGTCTCTGACAGATGATGGAGAAATAGATATTCTATCTCTTGTTTTATTAGAGAGGTTAAGGAAAGTAATCCAAATAGAACTGACAAAATCTTTGGTATTTTAAATTTTAAATTTCTTTTCAGAAAATTGTTTTAATTTAGATATTTTTTGTTCAACTGAAATCATGATATTATAATACGGCTATTACAGTTTAATAATATCATCTTTTATAATAGTTATTTTTTGTCTTTATCTAAATAAGATTTTAAAACCTGCTTTAACATATGCATAAAATTATAAAAAGGAAGAGCAAAAGAAGAAGTATGGTTATGAAAAGAACTAACGGAGGGTGACAGCCCCAGAATCTGCGACAGAATCGTTGAGGAGGACTCCAATGATATTTGTTTTGTTGCTACTGGCATAATACGTTGTATAATGGTTGATACCCACAAAATCCAACGATCCTTTTACCAGATTTGATTCTTCAGCAGAGAATTTTGGCAGCCGATCTCCTACCCTTTCTCTCATAGATGTCGGATATGAGCCAAAAAAGATTGGGTCCATAAACCTGTATATATTCATTGAGTATATCAACAATCATACAACTTTTTATTTTATATTATTTTCTCATAGTTGTTATCCATTTAGAGTTACCAGCCAAACTGGAAATCCTGGGCTCTCTGTGTTGCGGCTATGTCCTCTGAAGAATTGGAAGCGGGCTCATACCACATCACATCGAAAGCAATCCCAATTCTTCCACCTTGCTTTGCCTGCAAATTTTTAATTAATTAATCATATATATATCTAATAGAACTATTAAATTTTAGTGCTGTTAATTCACGCACCTTATACTTGCTTCTGTATATTTCCACAGTTTTGGCATGAGAAAGAAGAACATGGTGGCCGACAATGTAGGGCTCGGTAGCAGAATTTCCTGCAGTGCAAAAGCTACGGAGGAGAATGGAGCATCTTCCCGGTGCTTGCAGACCCACATCGTATCCCTGAATGGCGAAGGTGTGGGGCTCGTTGAATGTCATCCAATTCTTTACTTTGTCACCGAATTTCTCAAAGCATGTTTCTGCAAATTTCACATAATCCGTCCTGCACAATCAAAGATAGCATTCCATGAATGTCTAGTACTTGTCCTAGAGTCCTAGAGACCTTCGATTTAGTTTAAATGAACCTAAAGGTTAAGGTTATTTTTACATTGAGTGTGGAATAGTTTTAAGGTTATTTTTACATTGAGTGTGGAATAGTTTTAAGGATTATAGAGGGTGTAAGAGGTTTCAATCTAAGATTCATGTTTTGTAATGATATAAAAAAATTAAAAATGTTGGAAAGTTACACAATTTTGGAGTCAAGCCAGCCATTGTAGGCATCTTCCAGTGCTTGGGGAAGATCCCAGTGATAAAGCGTCACATATGGCTCGATTCCTAATCCAGAAACATAAAATTTAGATAATTTCCTGTTTCCAAGCTTGTAACAAGGTCCAATGAATTTAAGTTAGAAATACCTTTTTCTAAAAGTGCATCTATGAGCTTACTGTAATGATCCACTCCCGCTTGATTGATTTCTCCACTGCCATCTGCCAGACCGTCTCTCGACTGATCACTATTCTTTCCAAAATATATTGATAAAATAAAATGCTAATATGTGGGCTCAGCTTACTGGGAAATATGCGCGACCAAGATATAGAAAATCTGTAGGCGTCCATCCCCATGTCGACCATGAGCTGAACATCCTCCTGCAAAATTATTCACTTTTTTATATTATATTTCGTATTCAGAGGAAGGATATAAAAAATCACATGTTGTAGTCAATATATTAGTTGTTTACGGTTAAAACAGGCATGCAAATGACTGATTTATTTTAATCAATGCACCCACTATTAACACTTTGGAATGAATTATTTTAGTGAATGCACCCATTATTTACTGTTGGAGAGAAGGTATTGACTAAATTATTTAGAAAAGGTTCAAATGGGTTTCTACACTCTTATCAATTATATAATTTTCTTTAACACCTAACATATTGTAAACAATGCATCTATTGTTTACTGTTCTTCCATGTATCAATCAATGCATTAATCAAATTGTTTAAAGAGGGAAATTTCAAATGGGTTTCTATACAATTGACACATTCATCCATTATTTACTGTTGAAACAGATCTTGTATGTAACAACCAGTACATTTACTGTTGAAACCGATTTCACATATAACAACCAATATATTTGATGTTGAAACAGATCTCCATATGCATTGGTTAATTTTATTTGAACATTTCAAATGAATTTCTAACAACTGACACATTATAATCAATGCACCGTTTAAAAAGATCTCACATATAACAACCAAGACATTGACTAAATTATTAAGAGAGGAACTGTTAAAATGAGTTTCTACACAACTGACACATTATAATCAATGCACCGTTTAAAAAGATCTCACATATAACAACCAAGACATTGACTAAATTATTAAGAGAGGAACTGTTAAAATGAGTTTCTACACAACTGACATATTAGAATGCACCGAACTTTTACTATTGGAGCGGGTCTCGCACGGTGCATTGACTAAATTGTTTAGAGAGGCTATTCAGATGAGTTTCTACAGCGTATGAAGAACGTAATTTTCTTACTTTATATCGATGATATTGGTCCACTGCAACATCCGCATTGCTGGAATCAACCACCCTTCCTGCCATAAAATATTTCAGAGCACTGGTGTCAAATTTGTCAATGGACACGAGCGTCAATAATTCAACAGTCAATCTTTAAGGGCTCATACTTTGAGCGAACCAATTTCTCATGATAACAAATTGTTCAATACACTATAATAAGTAAAAATATAAAATATAAAATAGTTAATTTGAATTAGTTTGTTGATATATGATTATCACAATTCATAATTTTATAATTTGTAGCTTCTGGTTTGTTTGTGTGGATTTTTATTTTTGACGTTTCAGATTAAATCTCATGATGTATCATGAGGAAGAAAGTAGAAATGTCAAAGAAAAAATACACAGTCAAAACTACAAACTAAAATTGAATTAGTTTGTTAGTTTCTGGATTTGATCATTTAAATATTTTTTCATCAATGTTTTGAATCATACTTCATGATCCATTGTTAGAACTGAAAAAAATGTTTACACGGTCAAATCCAGAAACTAACAAAACTAATTTATCATGGACTGTGGAAATTTCATGCATTTAATTAATTTCAAGTTTTTCAATTTGATGGAGTAAATATTTTTCTATCAATATTTTATTTCATATTCTATTATCTATCATCAGAATGAAGATAACTATGATCTAATATTTTTTTTTTTCTTTGAATATCTTCATTCGAACACTTCATCATCAAAACATTGATAATAATGAAAAAATATTTACACCATTAAATCCAAAAACTCCAAACTGAAAAAATTTATAATCTTTGATAAAAAAATAAATAAATTACTTACCAGATCGATGAGAATAAATGTCCCATACACTCGGTCCTCTCCCATCTTCTTTCACTGCTCCCTCATACTGCAAACTCACAACTTCAACAACCTTTCAAAATAACAGACCTTAACAATCAATATACACGAGTTCGAATCCCAGGAGTGTTATTTACCTGGAATGCTGAAGAGGCCGTGCCAAACACAAATCCTGAAGGGAAACTCTTCCGGCTGAATTCTGATTGAGCAAGAGTAGAGGATGGCAGTATCATAAATGAGAACATAATCATCAGCGCCAAGTTAGGGATACTCATCTTATTTACTGTATTTGCACTGATGATACTCCTCCAAAATAGGACCACTGTATTGCCCACTATATATAGTTGTCCGAACTGAAACAAGCTATTTTTACGCAAGACAGAAAAAGGGAACCGAATAAAATCCTTATAATAGTTGTACACTTGTGGGCGATATTGGTTTTAGAATTCGGTTCACACCAATTCTGCCAATTATGTGGCCCACACGCTGTGTGCAATATCCAACCTAAACCCCTTTCTCACGCCAATTCATCTGAAGCTTCTATTGCCGTATTTGACCTCCCACAGTTTTACTTCCACACAATGATATCCAGACTTTAGAGGGAATTTAGCGTGTGGTTATATGGAGGGGTTATTATTTTATAGAGGGTTTTTTAAATTTGTGGTTTATATTTTTTAAGTCAAATTTGTTAATTCATCTTTTATGAGTGGTGGTCACAAGAATCTAATTGTCATGAAAATGAGTCGTCCACTTACAACTCATTGTATTTAGGTGATGTATATAAAAGTGATGCATTGTAAGAGGGAGTGACCCATTCTAATACTACTTTGACTCAAGCATGTTTAACTATAGAATTTTCCCAAAATCAAACCCATTTTACTTATTACCTTATTTAAATGTTATGCCCACAAAAATATTTTTTCTTTTTTAAAATAAAATTAAAATTTATAAAAAATTCTTACCTCATGAAACCTCCCACTAGAAAAATTAATTTAAAGCCATACATGGGACCGCTTGCTTATTCCAAGTTGCCTACAATCTTGTTTTTAGCGACGGCGTTGTATTATTGGTGATTTTGTTAATGATGCCTCAAATAACTAGGAACGGATTCTCATTTAGTGGTCTTGCTTTCAATGAAAGGGGAATGGCGTCTTGACTTGGTATACCTTAAATCTGGAAGTCACCCCAACATGATTACTTAGTACTAGTTATGACCCTAATGCATCTTCTTTCCCTTACACGCTTTCATTTCTTTTCTTATTTGAAATAAGAGATTACACGCTTTCCATAGTCAATGAAATGAATTTTAAATTGTCGGTCGAATTTTGTTATTCAATAAAGTGTATTTTTATTTTTATGATTTATATTATTTTGTATGGATATTTTTATAATATATTTGTTGATTTGATCTTGAAATGAATATTTTGATATACTAAATTTTGAAGTATAAAATATTTTTGATTTAGTTTCTAATATATAGATATAATCACATTAATAATTTTTAAAATCTAAATCTTTTTTTTCAAGGTTAATAATCGCAACATATTCATTATCATTTGTTAATATGCATACTAAAATAGTTCAAATTGTAAATCTAGAGTTGAGTATTTAAAGGCATCATTGTAAGGCACTTTCACATTAAATTGAGATCTATTGCAAAGGAATCAAAAGATCACTACAAGAGGATCCTCTCTCACAAAAATTAATTGTCAATTGATTTTTGACTTCAACATAATCACAATCAACAATATGGCATTCATTATCATCTTCGCAATATGTTTTGTCAATCACTTGTACTTATATCGAACAAATTTGGCATCACACATCTACTTGCATGAAACCTCAACATAGTCAGCAATCAACTCATTGGCATTCATTGTCATCACTTATCTATTTTTTCATTACTACTAAGTCCACGTAGAGGCCTAAAGCATGATTATGGAGGTTTCATACTTCAACACTCAATAGGTTTCCAATAGTGCTCTTTAGTGGGCCACCCTCCCTTCTTAACATAAATATTACCAAAGTGAATGTCTTTTGTGAGTACAAAAGATTAGTCTTTATTGTAAATGGAATCATGTCACTCAAGATAGAATCACACTAAAGGTGGACCAAATCACAAGTGTAATTGTGTCCTTGTAAATGCATAAAAATAGATAGGCGAACATGGCAAGTTTAATGATGATATGACAACCTAACACATGACCCATATGGCATGAAAATGATTTCTTCTCTACTAATCCTAACTAGTGGTAGTGTCTAATTAGCTCATAAGACACATCAACCTTTTCTTACATGCATGCCTTTGTGCTTCATTGCCCTTTAAAACTTATGTTTTGCCCCTTAAGTGAAAAAATCACCACTATTGATTTGAATCACACACAATATTTTGGAATTTCTTACATCATTTTGAAATGTTGATCCATTATTTGTAAGACAGACAATTATATAAATCAAATTATATGAATGAATTTTTATGTGTACATCTTGCCACTATTTTGGGTGTTTGAACACTTATTTATCTAATCTTAGAATGCATTCAATATTGTTGAACTATGGTTTTCCTTCACCAATCATGGATTTGAATCTATTAATAGGTGAAATTTTGATATTTTAGGGTCTTCTATCTAAGAAAATGTAGATTTTTTTATATATTTCTATTTAAGCACTAGCAACAACTTCTTTTATTTTTTCCAAATTTCTTGTGGAGGAAGGTACAACTTTCATTTAGTTGTCCACAAATCTCACAATATTATTGTTGTAATTCATCATTATCATACAACCTTTAGGATTTTATTTGGTCATTGTGTTAAAAAATTCTCAATCAACAACCCCCAACCTCTTCATGCGATAGCAGTATTTTATCCTCGATATTCCTTTTGTATTATTTTCTTTGTTCATCATGTCATCCCTATTGGGAATTAGGGTGTCTCAACCTTTGCAAGTACTTGATTTAATTATTTTATTATTCAACATTTTCTTGTAATTTATATTATATTTAATTAATAGTTGTGCTTCACCTCAAATGAAACATTTAAATTTTATATGGAATCTAATGTGATGTGCTGATAATTTAATGTATGAATTGTAACTCATCATAAGTTGGATATATTTAGAAAAAATGGAGCACTCCTTATTTGTGGGATACTATGACAAGTTATGATGGTATCTTATGATGCATAAGAGCCAAGAATAGGTGGAGTTACTTTAGAATCATGGGTAGCTATGGCAAGATTTATTAATTTTCATATATGGTGCCTATTTTGAGTGTCACGTCTCAGATTTTGCTTGCATTTAATAATGCTACTTGTTAATTGAAATAATTGGAAAATGAAATTTATAAGTTTTGGTTTGCGATGGAATTTAAGATTTCAATGACATTTGAAATATGGTATCTATGTAAAATTTATGATTTAATGAATCATTTCGTTTTAAGAATTGGTTGAATGTTACTAATGAAAAATTTGCAAGTGCAAGTGTGTGTAAGTGCAAGAACAGGTTGAAGAATGAGAACATGGTTGAGGTAGGAGTATTTAGCCAAATGATGATCAATAATCTTGTTGGAATCTGAAACGTTACACACCACTGAAAAATCATAACATTTGCATTGGAATTTTTGCAATTTGGTAGATATCATTTTCATGTGAAATGTGACGATGACTAAATAGGTAAGCTTATGGAAAAACAAATTTATAGATCATTTGCTTTACCTTGACTATTTGATGCTATTTACATTTCAAAAGAAAAGAAAGTGATAATGTTTGGAATACATTATATTTATTTGCTCATGAGTCCTTAGGAGAACAATTTGAGTTAAATCCTTTTAAAAAGAATTTGAGAGTGAATTTCTTGTAAAAGAGTAAATAATAAGAATCTAAGTGAGGAAATATTTATTTGTTATTTGAAAGTTATTAATCCAATAGAAAAATGTTTGAGAAACGGCCAAATGCAAATAATAAATGTTTTGTTTATTTTCAAAAAAAAATTAAAAATGGATATGAGCAGATAGAGGGTTGCCCATGTAATCCCTAAAAAGAGGAGAGAATCTCATTGCAAGAAGTGGGGACAGCTAACATAATGGAACCTTCCAATTTTAGGGAAAATGTAGATTCAAGAAAAGGAGAAAATCATGCAAAAGCAAAAGGGGAGATAGCACGAAAGAAAAAAGAGAGAATTTCGTCCAAAAAGTAGGAAAAAGGAGGTCGACTTGGGAGGGAAAAAAATAAAAAGCAGAATCGAGGATCTCACAAATATTCTTCACACTCTGCCTCGGTCGATTGCGAGCAAAAACAGAGGTAGGATCGGTTACTTTTGGCAAGTTTCCTTATATCTATCGTTGCCTTCCCTACTTCACCAAAATGCACTGGGTTTTTCATTGATATTCATAGTTCTAGATTGGAAACTATTTCATTTTCATATTCCAGTGAATGGGTCTCTACATATGATTGTCGATGTCTCTGTCATTTTGACATTAACCCATGTGTTGATGTGATCGTGCTTCTCTTCCTAAATCTCGAGCACCTTTTCTCATCGCATAAGCTGATACTGTTGAGCCATTTTTATTTATTTCTCTATATGTAAACATCTTTGGGTTGCATGTATAGAACCCACGTTTCATACCATGTTGGGGTGACTGGTCGACTAAGATGGTCATTGTAGAATGCTCGGGTTAAAACCATCGAGCCCCTCTATGTAATAAATCCAGGTCGATACTCTTCACAACCATCTCTAGTTTGACCAAGATTGAATACATTAGAGACTATTATAGGTCAAAACCATGAACTGTACCATTGATGTAATTTCCAATTGAGTCGCGTCTTATGGAGGTAAACCTTGTGTGTTACCTTGCAAGCTTTCCTTTGTAATTAATTGATATCTTAATCCCAAAACTGGTTATTGATAAGACACTTCTTGCATTTGATCCATATGAAAGCTTAGTAGTTTCAAGCCTATCCACTATTTTTTCAACAATGAGTTTTCATACAAGTATCGTTCCTAAGAATTTCTTATTCTTGTTAAAACTTGGCTCTCATAGAAGAACGATTCCATCATTCTAATCTCAATGTTTGTTCTTTGTAATTTAACATGTTGATAGATATGTATCGATTTGTATGGTTTCATCATTTGGTGATGTCGTTATTTACAAATGTTAATGACTTTTAAATAAAAGTCTTAATAGGATGAGCAATACAATATCAATCATTCCATATGATTCTAAATAAAACCCAATAAATATATATATATATTTATTTGCATACCATTATTCAGTGTGAATCTATTTTAGCAGTGTTGAGTGTTCCACTTTCACTATTCTCAGTATCTTGCCTTAAGTGGTGTTGAACAATAGTTACCACATCGTTCTAAAAGAAGCTAATGTATGAATGACATCAAAGGCCGAACGATAGCATGCATATTGTTCTTAATGATATAAAGGGTTTTAAATGATGTTTAAAACTAAATGATAGTAATCGTATCGTTCTTTACATATAATTCCTTGAAAAGAGTGAATAAATCCAAACAATATGTATCGTTCTAAATAAGTTAT
>VDFB02240874.1:128818-185131 GCA_007258455.2 Sequoia sempervirens
TGAAGACTCCTCCATTTTCATCCTCAACCTGAACTTTGAAATGTAAAAATTTAGGTTTTCAAAGTGTCTGAGGGGGAGAATGAGGGCAAAGGGGGGTTCACTCGAACCCCTAGGGGTTCACTCGAACTTGGGTTCGGTTGAACCCAGGTTTGGCCGAACCCCCTTCCTAAAAGGGGTTTTCAATTTTTTTGTCTATGCATGCATTAATTTGGTTCGCTTGAACCCTGGTTCGACCGAACGCTTTTTTGGTTAGTTCGAACCAACAAGTTCGTTCAAACCCCCAAAATCAATTTTTTTTCCATGGGCTCATTTTTTGTGAGTTTTCCTTCCTCCATCAAATTGTAAACCACTATTGTGGCTTCACCCTATTGAATGAACTAATTTTATGTTATGATTCTCTGCTATTTCCTAACATTGATATTGCATGTTCTAAATGTAGATAGAAATGCATGTAGCTGTTAGGCATGCACCAGTTTTCACCTTGCATATCGTATTCTCTTATTAAATATTCCATGAAGGGTCAAGCATTCTTTGAGATAGGAAGAATTCCAGGGAAGCATAGATTTGTGGTTCGGTGGAAAAGAATTTGAACCATGTTCTCAACCTCCAAATGCAG
Source organism: Sequoia sempervirens (assembly GCA_007258455.2). Lineage (NCBI taxonomy): Eukaryota > Viridiplantae > Streptophyta > Pinopsida > Cupressales > Cupressaceae > Sequoia > Sequoia sempervirens. Next base: position 129,435 of record VDFB02240874.1, read on the forward strand.
TGAGCATTAAAGAGGAATCACATGGAATTCTATGTCTTTTGATTATTCTACTTTGTATCACACATGATGTAAACTTGAGTTGACTAAGTGGCGATGTTGGCCTAAGTCAAACTATGTAATTTGACAATTTGACATTTGGAAATGAATATAAATTATTTTTTTGGACATATTGTGCTATGATAGAAAATAGCCAATTGATTTATGTCTTTAATTTAATATTCATAGTGTCATTCTTGATTTATTTTGGTGTTATTTAAGTATGACACATTACATTTGGTATCAGAGTTCAGGGTTTAGCTCTCAGCCTATGAACCCATAGTAGTCAAAATTAAGCTTAGTTGACCCTTATTCAATTCTGAGTTTAACGAACCTGAATTGTATGAAAGTATGGGAAGGTCAAATTCTGGGAAAAAGAAGGGAAAGACAATTAGGACTTCCAAAAAGAAAGTTGTTGTCGAAGAGAGCCCAAAACTTGAATTCCAACCTAAGATTCCTGATGATAAGACCTTAGCACACGCCCTCACTCGACTAAAGTTATAGATGGGCAAGAAGATCGAAGAGTCTAAACACACTGTCAAAACTAAAAAACCTTCTGCAATACGAGATTGGCCTTTGGGGTGGGGACTCAATGCACCCATTCTCACTAAAGAAGAGGAGTTCCTACGTGCACATTCTTCCTCTCCAAAAAAGGTTGTAATAGACTCTGATGAGGACCCAGAAGAGTGTCCTTTGTCTAAAAATGAATAACCCGCCTAATAAGGGGGAAATTTTGTAAATAAGGATCTATGTAATCCATTCCAATAATAAATAAAGGAAGTCTTTCTTTGAGTTCAAAGTTGTGAGCTTGAATGACTTATCCTTGTTATGAATGTTCACATGAATATCTTTTTAAGATTGTATATCATAATACTTAGTATTATGTGTTGAAATAATTAAATACAGAAAACTTGTGTCAGTTATGCTAAATGTGTGTTGTGACGTAGGTCAATTGTGAACCACCATGGTGAACACTAGAAATGGAAGCTCAAGTGGGGGTCAAAATGAGAGGTTGGACCGAATCCTAGTGTAGACACCTAGAAATTACCACTAGGCCTGTCAATTTATTAAAACCCCTTCTTCATCTTCGATAATTAAATAGTCTTAATTATTTAATTATTACCTAATGTAATTAATTCTTCCATTAATTAAATAATCAAAATTATTTAAATAATTCACTTTCAGCTTTTCTAACACAAATAAATTAAATTCTATTTAATTAAATAACTTATTTTCCTCTAAATTTTTGAATTAAATTGATATTTAATCAAAAAGTGAACTTACTTTTTTCTCTCACAGTGAGATAATGTTTCCATTATTTCAAAATGCAATTTCTCTCTTCGAACTAACTGATTTTGTTGAAAAATTAGTTAATTTCCTCTTCCTCTTTCACTTTCGATCTTATCCCATCCCATCTCGATTAATTACAGCCATTGATTGAACTAAAAATCTTCTAATCTTGACTGTCTGTTTTCCATCTGTCTCTCTATAAATACCATCATCATTTATCATTTTGACGATCTAGATTTAATATGCGGTAGTGCTATTGAGATTAAAACCTTCAATATTTTGCTTTGTCTTTGTCATAGGCTAGCTAAGTGCATAAAGAATTATAATTTTGAGGGCATTGATTATTTGGTAGCAAAATGGAGAAGTGAAATGAAGGTGAATCAATGGTGGTGTGAAGACTTTTGGTAAGATTGTTCCATGCTTTTATTTCTTTACGCTTATTTGTGCTTCATTGTATATTGGGGTTTGATTTATATGTTTTAGTGCCTAACCTTGAAAATTTTAGCCCTGATACAGATGGTGAACCCGACATGAATTGTGCCCATATTTTTCATGTGGTGTCTTGCATTAACTATTGTGGATTTTTTCTTCTAGATTTTGTTTTGGCTACATAAAAGCTTTTTATCAAATTTAGAGTAGATTTTTCTAATTTAGAGTCTTGATTTAGTTTAGAATTAATTTAGATTTAATTTAGATTAATGTAGTTTAGTTTAGATTTAGAATATTACTAATTTAATTTATATTTAAAGTTTCTAGTTTAATTTAGATTTAAAGTTCCAAATTTAATTTAGATTTAAAGTTTCTAATTTAGATTTTGGATTTTAAGTTTCTAATTTTTTTTTAAAATTTTTTTAGACTGCAGGAATCAAGTAGCACGACCCCTTATAAACTGTAGTGTGCCTAGTAAACTTTTTAACGTGATCGGCGGCACTGATGCAACACACCCTCCGGTAACCACGGGGGTGGGGGAGACTAGACCCCGTGACCAACCTCCTGCAACAGGAAAGATTTAGCCAACCAAGCTAGGGCCCTAACCCTAATTTTAAGTTTCTAATTTAATTTAGATTGAAAGTTTCTAATTTAATTTAGATTTAAAGTTTCTAATTTAGATTTTAGATTTTAAGTTTCTAATTTAATTTAGATTTAAATCTTTTGATTTAGATTTAGATTTAATTTAATATAGATATAGATTTTTCTTTTTTAATTTAGATATAGATTTTTTCTAATCTAATTTAGATTTTTTTATTTTATTAGATTTTAGATTCTTAATATAGATTTTTAATTTAGATTTTTAGTTTAACTTAGATTTTTAGTTTAACTTATATTTTTAATTTAATTTAGATTTTTAGTTTAATTTAGATTTTTAGTTTAATTTAGATTTTTAAGTTGATTTAGATTTTTAGCCTAATTTACATTAGATTAATTAGATTAGCTTTTTATTAATTTTTTTTAACTAGAGTAAATGTTAATGTTTTCTTTAGTTTAGTTTTTATTTCAAGACTAATTTTGTTAATTTGGCCTTTTGCGGGATCGATTGTCCAATACTCAAAAAATCAAAAACTCATGCTTGTCAAAGACTGAAAATCAGAAAACTACTAACTAATTCGATGTAGGATGCAGTCAAAGAAATGTGATTTGAAACTGAGTGTATTCATTTTATTAGATCACATTTTTCAATTGGTGCTTAAAAAAGAATAATTGTCTTCTTTCACATAGATTTAACTAGGGGGTTAATAAACCACTATTTTTGTGATTGTAAGATGGTAGGTGTATGCTCTCACCTTGTGCAAACTCAGTGATCAAAAGCCAGAACCATCTCTTTATGTTTTTAATCCCTTAGAAGGGCATGCCACCCTGCTTCAAAAGGTGGGAACGACCCAAGCGGTAATGGGATAAATCCAAGCTCTTCTGAACCACTATATAAATTTGTGGTTTGCAAGGAAAGTTTGCAATCAACGGGAAGTGGTACGTGATAGCTTTCCCCCAATATCTTTATGATGTGAAAAAACCTTGTTCTAAGGGTTGGGAGACCTCTTGAGGGAGTTTATCATAGTATCCCCTAAACCAGATGCCCTTACTAGACACCTTTGTGTAGAAAGCCAAAATCCTTCTATTTGCTGGTGCAGGAGGTTGGACCTCTAAAGCTGTCCCACACTTTCACAGTTCAAAGTAGAGATAGAAAATTCCTCTTTGGGAAATTTGGAGTTTTTTGTACCCAAGAAGTGAGTGCCATGTAAGGGGTTGTGATTCCACAATATTGGTTTACAATTTCTGGGAGATCCTGATTTTTGTTGAAATCACATATTTTTAGAAAATATAACGATTTAAGCCTTGAAATGTTCCATTTAAAGGATTCCAATTGAAGAGGGTTTAACCAAACCACCTTAGATCGAACCCCCTTGGATAGAACCTCGCTAGTTTTAAACCATACCTATAACAGAGTCTCCTCTACACCTATCAAAATGTTGATAAAAAACCAATTTTGATTTACCTTTTGGGGGATCAAATGAATTTATTTAAAATTTATTTTTGTAAGTATGTAGTCCTTATTATAAGCTTCCCAAAAAGTATAATTTTAAATAAATTTAATTTAATTATTATATTTATTTTTTATTTCTTGTGAAGTAGGTTTTTCATTGAAAATCAAGCTCTCTATTTTGCACATGTGGAAAAATAACAGATAATCAAAAATAAAATTAAAAAATATTTGTGCACTAGATATTTAATTCCTTGATCAAACAAAAAAAATGAATTTTGATACATACAAAAAAAGTTATGTTGTATATAGTTTGCCTATGTCTGAATTGTAATTGGTTTGACTTCGAAACTTGATTAAGGAAAAAATATTCAATAAAACACTATGAAACCAAATGAAAGTGCTATATATCATAGATGCAAATCTAAATTCAAAAAAAAAAAAAATTATCCTTTATGGAAAAAAAGTTATGTTGTATACGGTGAGCATCACTCCTTAAAAATGGTGTTTATTGAAAAAAACTAGTTTTCAAAGGAGATGGAAAAAGAAGTGCAATATGATTCCAAAAAAATTGAAAAAAATATATTTAGAATCTACAAACAAAATTTCACAAACCACTAGTTTGCATCATCTTCAAATTCCTCACGATTTAGTCGCTATAGGTGCCCGAAAGTGAAGATTTAATAGAAAAAAATAGTTCAATGTTCAATTTGGCCAAAAATTGTAAACCAGTATTGTGGGATCACCCTCTCGCAAATGTCACCAAACTCCTAAGCTATCCTCTCTGAATAGGAACGATTAGAGAAATCCAAGTGAGAACCCAACAAATATTGTTTTTTCCAATCTAGGATTTGTGCTTGTATTGCAACAATCAAACAAAACTCACAATCAAAAAAACATTATGTCTATTGTGTCTTGCATGTGTGTTCAAAAAAAATCTCAAACAAACACCACACCTAAAACTTACAACATTCAAACCTTGACACAAACTAGGCCAACACATCCAAAACAAGCTTGACATTTAAATTTATTTAGACCAAGGACTTTCTCATTCATTCATCCATCATCTTATCTTTTGCATTAAACATTCCCCATAGATTAAAATTTAGGTCATCCTTTTAGCTTGCATAAACCTCTTGATTTGGAAGCTCATCAAACTTAGACTAGACTGTAGCCTCAAATTTGTATTCGCTTAACCTTATCTTTTAGAAAACATTCCTCCTAGTCCTCATCGTTTAGGTTGGTTCCTCAGCTCATCAGTCCAGTTTAAGACCACCTTGTCAACATATCCTATCATTCTTTACTGTATCCAAGGTCATTGACAATCAAATTAGTTGCTATATGTATCTTTGTTTGATTAGCAACCATATCTTAGGTTTTAGCCTTCATATTAGGTCATACTATTCCATCCCTTTATTCCACACTTTGCATAACTTAGTCATATACTATCATCACATTGACTCTTAATCTAGGCATCATTATTAGGCATCCTTATATATTCAAAAATAAAAAAAAATAGTTGCATTACATTTAGGCATACCTTATTTCAAAATACAAAAAAAATAGCTTAGGTTGCATACCTTAGGCTTTAGTCACACCCTTGCATTGTCATACCTTAGAAATCATATCATATACCTTAGTCATACTCCACCTTTTGTCATACCATCCACCACCATGTCTTCCCTTCACCTTGATATGCTTGCTAGTCAAGTTGAATACCAATTAATCTACAATGGTTAAGCCCAACAAGCCATAGAATTCAAGAGACAATGGATTAATTCTCTATCCCAATCACCCACAACCCATAGTCAACCATGCATATGTCCCTCTTACCAACAACCCATGAACTCTAGTCCTCCATCCACCTACCCTCACTATCAAGAGTCCCTTCACACAAGATATACCATTTATACACAGCAAACATCCACTTATCACCCTTATCCTAACCTTGACAAGGGAAACCAACCTTCCACTAATCCATTCCAAGCCCCTACATCCTATCTTAACTCGTCATCCTCTAATCCATTCCAGCCCACTCCATCCCAATATACTAAAAACCATATCCTTGTCCAAAGTCACATTCCATTGCCTAAACTTGAGGATACATCTCAAGAAGAAAGGTTAAGGCATGACATCATAGCTTCACCTTCATGTCAAGATCAAAGTGGTCCATCCCATGACCCCATCCTTAATTCCATCCAATAAATCCTTTCAAACAATCATGTTGTCCAAGACACACCTATTTTTGACCAAGATCCTACCCTTGAACATGAAGTCCAAAATGATCCTCTCATTGACCTTTATACCATCCAGGATCAAACATTTGAGGTTGATCCTACCCAAACTCCGAACACCACCATTTCCCAAAATGAGACACTTTCCTCCTTTGGACACATAGATGATCTTCCTCTACAACAAGAGTTTTCTACTCTAGACATATTTGCAAATGATCAAGCTATGGTTGAATTCACTGGACTCTATGACAATGACCATAAGGAAGGTTTCTACATCGACTTGGAAGCACCAATATCTTTTGAAGAAATATCAGAATCCAATGTTTCACAAAATCATACCAAAGATATCAATGAGAAACATGTCAATGAAGCTATGACATCTTATCGACTAGGATCATCTATCTTTCTCAGAGCAGGCTTTCTCGCAGAGGAGACAATTCCAAGAAATGGTTTCCACAATGATGAGTTTGCATCTTGCTTCCAAGATGACAAATACCCCATCGCAAAGAGAATATGTCAGAGCATGCAGTATCAAGGAAGAGGACTAGGCCTACATGAGCAAGGCATTTCGAGAACCAATATAGTTTTATGAAAATATTAGACATCAAGGCCTTGGCTATTCTTTAGTCAGAGAATGAAATGATGTTATTGGTACCTCCTCGATATTGGGGGTAACTTTATCTAATACAAACATCAAAATGGGGGCCATGAGTAGTTCTTACCATAAGGTTGCAGACAACACTCCTTCCATCCACACCATAAATTTTCATTCCAACATGAATAAACCTTCCATTTGGAACCAAAAAAAAGAAAATTATTACAAATCCAAAGTTCAAAATCAAATTTCAAAGGCCATTTAATCAAACAAAAATCCAAGTGGACAAATGAAATTAAAATAGATCCCAAAGAAAAATGGGTCAAGCAAAGCAAATATTCCATATCCAAAAGTCAATCAAAATGTGGAGCCACGAGAAAAGAGGACTCCCACATATAATAAATGTCCACCTCCTTCAAAATGGTCATCAAGAAAGGCATATAAAAGTGTTGGTTCCAAATGCTTTCCCAATCAAAATTTGAAACTTCGTCATCCAACATTCCAAGTTTGGAAAATAAAAAGTGATTCATCCAAATATCCAAACAATCCTTCCACATCTACCATCATCCATCATTCCAAAAATCCTACTTCACAAATCTGTCGCATCTTGGTAGCAACCCTTTATCATAAGTACTCCCATGGTACTCTATCGCGATATGCATATTCTGATAAGGCTAACTCTAGTATCAACAAGGATCGCAATGACATCGATAAGTTATATGCAAGTTTTATGATCCTAACAAGGCAACTACTTCATAAAGGTCATTATTGGCATATCATGGCCCCAATCTCTACATCAGCACCATCAATGGAGCCAGAACAATCAATGAGCATCCAGAACATCTAGTCCACATAAAAAAAAATAAAAAAAATTCTCACCTTGATGAAAACCTAGCAAATAGGCGTCTTGGTGACACCAAAAAAAAATTCAAGAAAATATTAAAGAGAAAAATTTCTTCCAATAGTGAAAACCATTTTTATCGTGCTTTGGATAAGTACCATGATGAAAGCCTGGAAAACAGGCATCATGTGTAAGAGAAATTATCTATGTGGACCATTACACTTGGGGGAAATTCATCTCATCTCCCATACATTTCTTATGACACTTTCATTTGTCCATCTAATCCATATCATTTCCATCCATTTTCCCATCTACTTTGATCTTGATAAGGATTGGAATACAAACATAAATCATGCTTTGAGAAAACTCTTGACATGTTTATCCTTTGGTCATACACTATCCAGGAAATATCATGTCATTTCCTTCATAGAATTTTCCAAACCCATACCTTGGAGAAAACTAATTATTCTTATGTGATATTGTCCTTGGAGACCAAATGATGATTCTTCTAGCCAATAATCCTCATGTCGCTTATCTTTTACCAAAGCCACCCATCATCCTTTCATACCTATCACATGTCTTGGTTTTCCCTTATCATTGGTCTAAGGATTCTAATCCACATATCCAACATCCCTCCATCATCCCATCTAGTCCAGTTTGAGTCATTCCAAATGCAACAAGCCTAATCCATACAATCTTACTATGCAACCTAGCGCATCATCCAAAACATTCCTTGGATTTGTTCCTAGCCTTGCTGCAAACCTTGATCCTTTAGTCACATTATCGTCATCCTCATGTTGTTTCAGGATGTGTCATTCCTATGTCAAACAACGTCATCATTGTCATCATCACATACCAATTGGTTTTCAGCTTGACTAGGGGCAAGATCATGTTTGTCCTAGGATTCTTGTGCATGATGGTTCACTTTCTTGTAGGCATCATTCATATGCATTTTTCGTGGTCATTATAGTGTATCATCCATAACATAATCCACACTTCCCCATATCATTCGAAAAAGACAAAAAAATAAAACATTCAAAAACAAACAAAAAAATCATAAAATGACAAAATCCAAAAACATCATAAAACCTCAAAAAGACAAAAAAATCATCAAACGAAAAAATCCAAAAAAATCCTAAAACTTGAAAAGACAAAAAAATTAAAATATGTCAAAACCCAAAAACATCTAAATAATTTTCAAAAAATCCCAAAAACAGAGTCAAAGTCAGTCATGTTAGTCTTTGTCATTGTCAAACTACGTTGCCTCCACAATTGGACATAGGCAAGGCCATTTGTCGATGTGCCCCCGAGCCATTAGGTCAGTCCTTTAGGTTTTCCAAATACACAATAAAATCATGATTCATTCCTTTTTCCTTGAAATAAATTCAATGGTCATGTCAAACTACGAGGTCTTTATGCATTGCTATGTAGGCAAGGCCATCTGTCGATGAGCCCCCAAGGCCCCCTAGGTCAGTCTTTTAGGGTTCATTGGGTCAGTCAAAATAAATCAGACACTGTCAACTCAAACGTGACATCATCATCTGAACTTTAAATATAAATCCTGAATCAAAAAGACAAGCAAGCCAACATGTCTTCAAGTCAAATCAGTCATTTGTCAAATTAATCAAATGAGTCAAATTGATCAAAACCAATGGTCTTATACATGATATGTCCTTCTTGAAACCAAACCTTTTCATTATCACACTTTTTCATTTGCCTTATACAGGTAGTTACATGATTGAAATCAGACTTGACGTCTTATACAACATGTTTCTTTTCCTGAAACCAGGCCTTGTCAAAACAGTCCACCCGTCACTCACTTCGTCACTTAACATACTAGAAAACACTTATTGGAAATAATCTGAATGGCTATTGATCTTGTTGGTCTATTTTTATCTTTTGGATTTACTTTGGTCATGTTACTAGCCACCTCGAGGATGTCCCATGAATGATTTAGAGGAGCAATGATGTCTCATGACTCGTCTTTTATTTGATTGTTGTTTGTGGTTTATCTTGACAAAAAGACTAGGGCAAATTTATCCTTAGTATGAGTCAAGACATTCCTTGTATGTGACTATTTGTTTTACAGATGGATGACCTTGCACACCTTGGTCTATGTCATACCATGGTGTTTTTTGTCCATTTGTCATATTTTACCACCCAATGATGATTAAATGCAAAATCCTTGCATAGCAAAATATATATCTACAAATTATCTCAACTAGCACTATCTCAACATCCAAGTCTTCCATGCTAACATCCATGTTTTTTGTGCTAACATTCATCTTTTCCACTCTAACATTTCTTCTTGTTGGAATCTTCATCATCCTTATTTATTTTCTTCTGTCCTATTTTCCTTCCTCTTCTAGTCCTCTCATCCATTTTGAGAGCACACTCGTGTTATTTGAACCTGTATGTCCTCTCGAGGGGGCATATCACTACCTCCTCGTCATCCTTCCTCATCTTACTTTCACTAGGGAATATCTATTAGGGTTAGAAGGAAGATATCTAGCAGTTAAATGTAGATTTGATCAATAAAACAGAGAAATAAAACACAGAAAATTATAGCAGAAACAAGACAACACAGAGAATTTAACGTGGTTCACCCAATCCGGGACACATCCACAAAACCGCAGCCATCCAATGATTTTATTATCTAGTACAAAACATATTACAATCTCACAAATAATTTCCTTTTCTACATACTGTAACCCCCATCCCAACCCCTTATAACAAGCTTTTTAGAACCTTCTAGAATTAGGGTTTTTACAAAGTCAATTTTTTTCTTTTTCGATGACAACGCAAAAAAAATGGGAAAAAAAATTCTCAGGGGTTGCCGCCCCCAAACCCCGGCAAGGATACATGTCAGGTGTATAGTATAGCATGATCAATCACCACATACCACTACAATCTCCCACTTGGAGACTGATCAGGATCCACACCAAACAATATCTTTTTCTTTGACACATGGTAAATTGCATTGTATCAAAGAGGGGCAAATGTAGACACCTAGAAATTAACACTAGGCCTATCAATTTATTAAAACCTCTTCTTCATCTTTGATAATTAAATAATCTTAATTATTTAATTATTACCTAATTTCATTAATTCTTCCATTAATTAAATAATCTAAATTGTTTAATTAATTCACTTTAGCTTTTCTAACACAAATAAATTAAATTCTATTTAATTAAATAACTTATTTTCCTCTAACTTTTTGAATTAAATTTTCTATTTAATCAAAAAGTGAACTCGCTTTTTTTTCTCACAATGAGATAATGTTTCCATTATTTCAAAATGCAATTTCCATCTTCGAACTAATTGATTTTGTTGAAAAAATAGTTAATTTCCTCTTCCTCTTTCACTTCTGATCTTATCATGTCCTGTCTCAATTAATTACATCCATTGATTGAACTAAAAAATTTATAATCTCGACCATCCATTTTCCATCCATCTCTCTATAAATACCATGTCATCATTTATCATTTTGATCATCTAGATTTAATATGCAATAGTGTTGTTGAGATTAAAACCTTCAATATTTTGTGTTGTCTTTGTCATAGGCTAGCTAAGTGCATAAAGAATTATAATAATGAGGGCATTGATTATTTGGTATCCAAATGGAGAAGTGCAATGAAGGTGAATCAATGGTGGTGTGAATACTTTTGGTAAGATTTTTCCATGCTTTTATGTCTTTATGCTTATTTGTGCTTCATTGTATATTGTGGTTTGATTTATATGATGTAGTGCCTAACCTTGAAAATTTTAGCCTTGATACACCTAGATCTCCTAAATTGACAGCAAAACAGGAATGGACAATTTGGAAGGGGAATTTTGAGGTATGCAAGATGGTCAGAACTCAAGGACTAAGGAGCAACCACAAGGAAATAGAGATCAAAGTGGCAATAACCGAGCAAGAATTGAAGGAGAGCTTGGTAAGGACCTCAAAAGGGTAGCTCCATTGAAATTTGATGGAAAAACCATCGAAGACGGAGCAAAGGCATGGATAATTGAAATGGAGAAGTACTTTGGGCTCTGAAACTTATTAGATGAAACTAAGGTTGTATGGGCAACTTATTAGCTCTTTGGTGAGGCAGCCACATGGTGGGACAATGAAATGGTAGAACAAAAACTGCTACCTGGAGAGACCACATAGGAACAGTTCCTTCAACATTTCTAGAAAAGGTGGATCCCTCAGCACTTTTTCAATAAGAATATGATCGAGTTCCAAAACCTAGCTCAAGGGAGTATGTTAGTGACTCGGTATTAGGAAAAGTTCACCCATTTGCTTAAGTACATGCTTTAGTACCAAAATGATGAGTGCTTTTGAATTCAAAAGTTCATATTAGGGTTAAGGCCCTAGATTGGAGCAGAGGTGGATATACATAATCCCCATACTATGGAAGAAGTCTTTGAGAAGGCCACCAAGCAAGAGCACAAGTTGCAGCAGTTGTCCAACTTTTGAAAGAGTTTGAATTCTAAGTCTCAGATGAGGAATAAGAAGTTTTAGAAGGGAGACAAACCTTGCCAGATCAGGAATCTGAAAAGGGGAAGCGACTCTCGAGAGAAAGGAGAGGGAGTTAATGGTGGAAATAATAAGAAGACCAACAACAACAAAGGTAATTTTGATAATTTAAACAAAAGAGCTCCAAGAAAGATAGGTCGAGAGGTCGAAAAGGGCCTCATGATGGGTGCTACACTTGCAGAGGCAATAATTATGCCTCAAGTTTCCCACAACGTTCAAAGGCATGAAAAGAAGGAAATCAACATTAGATCCATGCAACAGTGGACAATAGACAAGCTAAGTTTCAAGCTTCACCAATTTAGTTGTTGGGTAAGCTCTATGGTGAATCTATTTCTATTTTAATTGACACTGGAGCCACTGAATGTTTTTTAGACCCAAGAATTATTTCTAAATTACCCATCAGACCTAGACATATGGCCAATTCTTGTATGGTCCAATATGGAAATTGAGCAGAGCAGAGGGTGGATTCATGTCTCTATTGCAGTGAGTTATAACATTCTAGTTTCCAGACCCAATTTGATCTTTATGTGGCACCCCTAGGTTCTTATGGTGTGATCTTAGGAATTAAAATTGGCTAACTAAAAAAATAATTCCATTGTGAACTGTGAGGACAAAATTGTTAGTTGTTTGGACAACTATGGGAACTTGGTTATGACTCATGGGTTATAGAGACCACTAAAGCTTAGGAAGATCTTAGCCATGCAACTCAAGAGGGCTCAAAGGAAGGGGTATACCATCTATGTTGTACGTGTTAGTGAACCTGAAAATATGAAACCTTATTTGGATTATTACTCTATTCTCAAGGAGTTCCAAGATGTGTTTCCTAAAGAACTCACAGAGCTATCTCCTAAGCCAAAATTTGATTTCTCTATTAATCTAGTACTAGGAGTCGAACCTCAGTCTAAGGCCCCATATAGGATGACTACCACCGAGTTATTTGAATTGAAGGCCTAGTTGTAGGAACTATTGAGCAAGGGGCTTATTCAACCTAGTATGTCTCCTTGGGGTGTGCCAGTTATCTTTGTTAAGAAGAAGGATGGAACCTTGCACCTGTGTATCGACTATCGGATGTTGAACAAGGTGACCATGAAGAACAAATATCCTCTCCCGAGGGTTGATGAGCTATTTGACTAGATGAAGGGAGAAACAATGTTCTCTAAGATAGATCTCATATTCGGTAATCACCAATTGAGAATAAAAGAAGAGTATATCCCTAAGACTTCTTTTTGATCTTAGTATGGGCACTATGAGTTCATTGTAGTACCTTTTGGTTTGACCAATGCACCAACAACTTTTATGAACCTCATGAACAGTGTATTCAAGGATTTTCTGGATGATTTTGTATTAATCTTCATTGATGCCATCCCGATTTATTTGAAATCCATTGAGGATCATGATAGGAATTTGAGGATAGTCTTACCGTGTTTGAGAGAGAAGAAGCTTTTTGGAAAGCTATCCAAGTGCTCATTTTATCAGGATAGGGTGCACTACCTAGGTCATTTCATATCATCAAAGGGAGTCTTTGTGGATCCCTAAAAGATAAATGTAATTGTTGAATGGCCACCACCTCAAAGTGTGATAGAAGTTTGGAGCTTCATGGGTCTTGTGGGATACTACAGGAAGTGTGTACAAGGATTCTCTCAAATTGTAGCCCCAATCACCTTACTCCAAAGGAAAGGGAAAAAATTTGAATGGACAAAAAAATGTGAGAAATATTTTCAACTCCTGAAGGAGAAGCTCATGAAAACCCTAGTGTTGACTATACCTGATCCCAATGGTCAATTCACAATGATCACATATGCTTCAGGAGATGGTGTAGGAGTTGTATTAATGCAAGATGGAAAATTGATGGCGTACAAATCAAGGAAGCTGAAACAACATGAAATGAATTATGCACCACATGATTTGGAATTGGTTGCAATAGTGCATGCCTTGCATATGTGGATGAATTACCTATTGGGGAAGTCATTTTGAGCTTAAAATGGATCATCTGGTATTGAGATATATCTTCACCCAACCAAATCTCAATGCACGTCAAAGAAGGTGATTGGAATTCCTTAGTGAGTATGACTTTGGAATTGAGTACATTAAAGGAAAAGAGAATAGAGTAGCAAATTCTCTTAGTAGAAGAAGACATCTAGCAGCTATAACCTTGACAAGATCCAACCTAAGGCAGCAAGAGATGCAACACTTGCAAGGGGATGATCACTATGAAAGGGTAAAGAAATCTCTAAAAGAGAATCCCTCAGACCATCAATTTGATGGGTATGAGATTGAATCAGATGGAATCCTAAGATATCAAAGGAGGATGTATATTCCATATTTTGGAGATCTCAAGAATTTGTTCTTGGAGGAAATTCACAGTGCACCTTATTTAGGACACCCCAGAGTTGTCAAAATGATCACAGAGTTGAAATATTTGTATTTTTGGCCTAAAATTAGGAAGGATATAGTTAAATATGTAGCTAGATGCTTGGAATGCCAACAAGTCAAGGTTGTGTTGGTTATTTTTTTGAGAACCAAACTTGATCACACCAGATTCCTATGAATTTTCCATAATTCAATAATTAGCAAAGGCAAGGATTAGCCAACAAGCAAGTAAAGGATTGATAATCCTTTACTTCTACTCTTCGGGCTCTATGAAACCCAGGAGGGTAATCTTGACAATGTTTAAATGATATTTTGGTGCCATTTTATCATGAACATTGTGACAAACAGATGCACTCCCATAAGCTGCTAATCAGTTAAAATCCTTCAAGGATTTGGTTGACCCTTTAACAAATTATTACCTAAAGCAAGGAATGAGTGGTACCTCGTAATAATTGAATGTAATTAAAAGTGTGTAAGTGATTTCATTAAGATTGGTGTTAGATTGGTTAGGTACAAACCAACTCATTTACTTCTAGGATAACCAAATTCATAGACTGGTATTTTATCCATGGGTAATGGAGTCATATTTGTAACAAACAGTAATACATTAGCAATTGAACTCAACATTTATGGGCTATTGATATAATGCTTTGCAATGCACAACTCATAATATCATAAACATAAACTACTTAGAAATCCTTAGATTCCATCTCACAAACCTATGATTTCACTAAAGCATTTAATTAGTTCAAAGAACTAAAGCAGAAATAAAACCATACATTCAACTAGATTGATTGAAAACAAATAAAAAGATCTTTGATCACTCTATTCATAGTTTTAGAAACAAGATATATAGGAGAGAATTTGTTCTAGAATTTGTAGCTTTCATTCATATGTTGTTGCTACTGTAAAACTATTAAGCCTGTTACAAACTAGAATGTACACCCCATACTTTGTACTATTTTATTCATTTGTACTTGACTTACAAAATTTCTCTTACATGAGCTTAGTATTTTCTCCAACTAGAGACCACTCGAACCTCTCCTTTAATTGGCCTTGAATTCCCATTTATAGAAACATGGGAGCAACAAGCTTCAAGCCAAATTACAATTTTAGTCACATTTTAGATTTGATTTACATTTGCATTTCAATTTCAAAACTCCTTGGACAGTTACATTTGCACTTTTGCAGAAAGGGGGAAAATGCATAAGACAAAAACTATTTTCATTCACCAAAGAAGATTTACCCACCTTATAAAAGGCACTTTCATTGTTGAAGTAGCATCAAAAACTCTCATCCACATTGGCCAAAAATGTTCTCCACATCAGCACATAAGACAAACTCCAGACCAAGACTTTGTTTCTACAATGGTTCATCATCTTCAGAATCAGAGTATGCATGTTCCCTTCATGGTTATGTTGAAAATGGAGAATTTATCTCGCCATCATCAGAGTCTTCTAGAATTGCAAGTGTAAGAAGATACTAGGCATACTCTGGTTCATCTTTTGCCTCATCTTTCATGGAAACATCAGGTTCCTCCATTTAAGAATCATAAGCCTTGTGGTCCTTATCTTTCTTCTTTTTCTCCTGAGATTTGATCAATTCCCTTGACTTAGTTTCCTCTTTCTTTGCACTTTTTTCTTTCAGGAACACACCACTAGGCTCACCCTGGTTGCAAACAACAACCCTACTTCTTAGGTTGTAAGTATTCTTAGCTTCACCACCCATGAAAGTGGCAAAATCTTTCTTCACTGTCTTTGGCTTTACAGAATTCTTAGACATGTTTGGCTTAATTATGGGTGTGTCATCCTAGGTTTGAGGCCTCTTGACACCTTTATGCTTAGGTTTCCTCTCTGACCTAATGCTTGACTCACTAGGCTTACTCATTCTCACAAAATAACAAGACTATGGTTTGCAGACTTTCAATTACAGAAGAACTTCACAGGTTTATGCACTCAGAGACAAATTTGTAGAACAAAAAACCCCCCAGACCACACACAATTCCAACCAACTCAAATGGGATCTACAAAAAATTAAACCCTCGCTAGCCCCAAGCATTCAAAGCCTACAAATTTCTCAATAATTCACTAAACCAGCCAGCCTATGCATAATTTACGCAGAAGAAAATGGATATCTGCTTACCTAGGAAAAAGGTCTTCAATCCCTCTGCAACAGCTCACCTTAGCTCCTCACGCCTTCTCCTCTGGCTCTAGACCAATTCTTCAGCTCTCAACGATTGTAATTGTGAAATAAAATTGGCTGACAACCATCTTTATAGTGAATTCCGAAGGCGTGTCCACCATTAATTTTCAAAGAGAGCTCGTACGAGTGAGCTAACAACCAGCCACCTCGATTTTGAATCATAGTCGTTGATCATCTTGATTTAAAACATGATCAATGATGATCCCCAACCCTCTTGCCATACTTTTTGTTTTTAGCAATATCCTCAGGATTGTGCCGCATTGCCTCTTATTTACCTTAGTCACCTTTTATCTAACATCCATCGCGCATCTCCACTTTGGTTCATGCTCCTTCAAGTGAATCCATGATGCATTAAGACCCGATGATGAGGGGAATATTCCATCGGATATTCCATCACTCATCGTTGATACATTATTTGAACCTTCATTTGAAACCGTGATGGCTTTAGGTAGCGCAATGGGTGCAGGGCACAACAGTTCCATCACCCATTGCTGATTCATTTCAAAACAATCAAAACATATTAGCGATGAAGAATTCCTAGTGATAGGTCAGGAGCATACCATGTGTCCATATGACAAGATCAAGGGTTGAGAAAGCATCACCCTTAGCAATATTTCATATCAACGATGGAACATTTGAACAAAGGATCTCATCGCGCATCACTGATTCATAACTAAGAACTTACGAGCAATTAGCGATAGTGAGAAAGATTAATGATACAAAGGATATTGCTTACATTGCTCATCGCTACTTTGAAACTCAAGGTAAAAACTCTATCCATGATGAGCGATACAAAGGAAAACCGTTCATCACACATCTCTAATTTGAGGCTAGCAATCTAAAGACAATATGTGATGAGTGATATGCAAGGCGATGAACGGGAACTTAAGTGAACCAATGATGCACGTGCTCATATGTTGTTTTAACAAGGGGACCTCCTAGGACAACGTAAGATAAGGCCATAAAAGGACTTAAAACATTTTTTGCAAAGGATGTAAAGGCCAAACAAGGTTGAATTTCCAACCTCATAAAATAAAAGGATTTCTCATACCAAGGCATATGTGGAGAATTTTAGCGATGGGCAACCCTAACCACAAGGGGTCAGTCACCTCATGAACTTCAATGACTCAAGTTGTTTCTAACATGACCGAGAACCAACCACAGTAGGTCAACAAAGGAATAGATTGAAAGGATAAGGGTTTAAAAATAGGAGAAAATCCTCTAAGTAAAACAACTCCCCATGTAAAATCCTAAACCCTAACTCTTGATAGACCAAGATGACTAGAGGAAAAGCACTTTCAAATTATTGGAACATGGAAATTTTTTAAAGTTCCACCTAGTTGAATATGTGCATCTAGTAGGGATTCTCTATCCTCATGACATACCTGAGTACAAGTGGCAGGTGATCATCATGGACTTTATACAGGGGTTACCCTTGAGTAAAAAAAAGCATAATGTCATCTTGGTAGTAGTCGATAAATTGACTAAGGTGGTACATTTCATTCTAGGGAACCTGAAGGATGGGTTATTGACCTTGGCCAATAAATTTTTCTAAGAGATCTTCCATTTGCATGGAGTGCCTAAGACTATCATACCTGATAGAGATACTCGGATGACATCCGAATTTTGGACAACTTTGAATCCAAATTTGGGAACTAAGCTGAATTTTAGTTTAGCATATCATCCTCAAATCAATGATCAAACGAAGAGAGTCAATCAGGTAGTAGAGGATCTCCTCCAAATTTAAATTGTATGGACCAATAGTATAAATGGGAAGTATCTACCCCTAGTATAGTTTGTATATAATAACTCTTTTCATGCGTCCTTAGGTATGACACCTTTCGAGGCTCTTTATGGGTGAAAGTGTCATACACCCATTAGTTGGGATAGATTAAAAGATAGGATTATAGTGGGTCCTAAAATGCTTAAGGAGATGGAAGAGAAAATGAAACTCATCAAGGGTAGACTAAAGGAAGCGACAAATAGACAGAAAAGTTATGCCGACAAGAATAGAACTTTTAGACAATTTGCAAAGGGGGATAAATTCTTTCTGAGAGCCAAGCCATATAAGAGCTATATTACCTTTGGAAAATCTTCCAAGTTGGGTTCTAGATATGTGGATCCCTTTGATGTATCGGAAGTGGTTAACCTGGTTGCGTATCAACTTGATCTACCACCTACTCTAGCTCGACTCCATAATGTATTTCATGTTTCTTTGCTTAATCCATACCATCCAAATGTAGCTCACATACTTGATTGGAATTCCTTACAGGTGTAGGGTCCAAGAGTGGTGCTATTGAAGCCAATTAGAATTCTGGATAGACACAACGTCAAGTTGCAAAATAGAGACATTGTTCAATATAAGGTCCAATGGGACCAATATTCTAAGGACAGTGCTATGTGGGAGGATGTAGAGGAGATAGAACACTATTTTCCTCATTTGATTTATAGATAAACTCTTAATGTTTCATTGAGATACTATTACTCTAGCTTTTTTGGAATTTGCATGTTATGTTATTTTGGCTTGAATACAATATGATTGGATGTTGAAATAGACATATATGATTCAGTTTTGTCTGATAGGACATCAAGATGGCATCTCTTTCTAGTGGGGAAGGATGTCACGTATCAGATTTTGCTTACATTTAATAATATTATTTGAAATAATTGGAAAATGAAATTTATCAAGTTTTGGTTTGTGATGGAATTTAAGATTTCAATGACATTTGAAATATGGTACCTACATGTAGACTTTATGATTTAATGAATCATTTCATTTTAAGCATCGATTGAATGTTACTAATGAAAAATTTGCAAGTGCAAGTGTGTGTAAGTGCAAGAACAAGTTGAAGAATGAGAACATGGTTGAGGTAGGAGTATTTAGCCAGATGACAATCGGTAAGCTTGTTGGAATATGGAACGTGCACACACCACTGAAAAATCATAACATTGACATTGGAATTTTGACAATTTGTCTAATATCATTTTCATGTGAAATGTGTCGATGACTAAATATGTAAGCTTATGGAAAAAAATTTTTATAGATCATTTGCTTTACCTTGACTATTTGATGCTATTTACATTTCAAAAGAAAAGAAAGTGATAATGTTTGGAATACATTATATTTATTTGCTCATGAGTCCTTAGGAGAACAATTTGAGTTAAATCCTTTTAAAAAGAATTTGAGACCAGATTTCTTGTAAAAGAAATAAATAAGAAGAATAAATGAGGAAAGATTTTTTTGTTGTTTGAAATTTATTAATCCAATAAAAAATGTTTGAGAAACCACCAAATGCAAATATTAAATGTTCTATTTATTTTCAATTTAAAAAAAAAAGATGGTGTAGACACCTAAATTTGGCCACTTACGTTTGGTCAAATTTATCATTTTTCATCTAAATATCCTCTTATCTACATTAATTAAGTAATATTGTTGTTATTTAATTAATACCTCTAAAGTCCTCTAAATCCCTAAGGTATTTAATTAAATAATTGAATACTTTACCTTTTATTCCTTTCCTCCAAGGAATTAAATAGATAATCCATTTATTTAATTCTCTTTATCTCCCATCCACCATAATCTACACTTAATCCTAATCCACCTCCTAATCCCATCATTAGGGATGTGCACATTCCTAATCCATGATTAGGATGTGTCACATCCTCCAACTTTTGCAAGTTGGTTCATAATCCTCATTAGCCACCTAACCTTCCTATAATCCTTCATCAACTAGCCTAATCAACCCATTGGTCAACTCTCCCCATCCCCCAAGGAATTTTTAATTCCTTTTTGTCTTCCCAAGGTCCTTTTGAGTAATTTTTAATTCCTCTCTCATCCCCCAATTTAATATTAAATTCCTTTTCTCTTTCCCAAGGAATATAAAATTCATTTTATCCTTTTTGTAGTGCCCCTTCAGTCGTTATTATTATGTGTTTAGATTTGTATATGTGTTAGACAATACCTTTACTAGGATAGACCTTGATATTTGTTATTATCTTATGATCATTGGCTTTAGAGCGATGTGGATATTATACTGTGATGAGATGATGCACTATATGGATGTTATGTTTTATGTTATGCTTTTGATTAGCATAGTTGTTAATATTGATATATGTTTATCTGTTGATTAATGATGCTTTAATTTTGTAAGTCTTGACATGACTGTATTGGTGAAGGGGACGGGATTACATCACTCGCATGCGAGCGCTCTGTGATTTTGTGATTTCTCTTCATAGTGTGATTATTATGTTTATCCATGTACGACATTTGTTTTGATTATAGGACTGCAAGTACAGGACATCGTCTCCACCTAGTTTCACAAGTTTGAGCGTGTCCATATCCCAACGGTATTGTTGATTGGGAGATAGTAACGGGGTTTCCCTTGTCAAACCACAACCCTGTCATAGTGTGTCATCAGTTTGTGTCTTGTTTGTTGTTGAGTCACGTCGTTCTTGATGTTTTGATAAGTTATTATCAGTGAAAATTATATGTGAAAATTATTGATTGTATGTTTTAAATGTTATTTATTTATTTTAGAGTAAAGTTGTTAAAAGCTTTTAATTTAATTAACTAAATTTAATTTATTTGGTAAAGTAATTTAATCTTTGTAATTAAATTTATTTATTAAGTAAATAATTTAAAATTAAATAAATTTTAGTTGTTGAGTAAATAAATTAATCAATTAAATTTATTAAGTGAATAGTTCAATTGTATTTGTAAAGTGCATAAAGTAAATGATTTAAATTTATTTTGAAATTTACATTTTGTTTTAAAGTATTAAAAAGTAAAATATTTTGTAAATGCATGAAAAATATCTATGGTGGTTGAAAGGGAGATATTTGTGAAATGTTGACTAAGTGTTGAAATAGGAATGGAGATATATATTTTTTTGGAAAAAGAAAATATTTGGGATATTTTGAGAAATTTGACTAAATTTGAAGGAAAATAAATAGGAGATATTTTTATTTTTTGAGAAGAAGAAAATATTTTGGAATTTTTGGTTGCTAAGCTGGAGGAAGGTTTTCTTGTATTTTTCATACATTCTTGGATTTGGAAGTGAAGATTTTAAAGGAAATCTGGAGTTTTGGATTTGGCAAGGAAGCACAACATCAAATTGATTTTCTTTAGACTTCATAACACAGGTTCTTTAATTGCTTTATTTGTTTTTTAGAAGCTTTGATTTTTGTTGAAAGGAGGTTTTAATGTTTGCTGTAAATTTCTTAGAAAATCTCTGTGGAAAAATTGTGAAGTTCTTAGATTTTCTATAGTGAAAACAAATTTTAACAGTAGGAAAATTGGAAGAGGAAACAGAAGGAAAACATATAAATTTTTGTGTTTGGATTTAAGTTTACTTTTCCAATTCAATTGAGAATTTGTGCTTGAAAAATATTTTACTATGTAATTATTTCTGTAGAAAATTTTCCCAATTTGAGTGTGAAAATATATATATATATATGGAAATATATATATATATATTCTGAGAATATATATACATATACTATTTATGTATTTAATTTTGGTGGCATGCTCAAAAAATTTCTATGGAAAAAATATTATATTAAAAAAACAAAAAATCATGTTTTGGAAATTCCCACAAGGGAATTTTTTTATAAAAAAAAAATAAATGAAAAAATTTAGGGGCTAGGGAGCTACCCCCATAGCCGCCCATTATGGGAGGCACTGCCCCCAGCGACCCCCATTGGGGAGGCTGCGTAGCCCACCCTGACCCTGCGTCCCCTGGCGGACATGTGGTTTTTAAAAAGTTTTATTTTATTTTATTTTTATTTAATATAAATTTTAAATATATATATAATATATGTTATATATATATTATTTATAATATATATATATATATATTTATATATATAATATATATATATATATAATATATGTTATATATATATTATTTATAATATATATATATATTTTATATATATTATATATATATTATTTATATATATATATATATATAATATATATTATATAAATATATATATATATATTTATATATATGATTTTTTTTATAATTTTAATAAAATATATGTATATATATATTATATATTATTTTTAAAATATAATATATATATATTATATATATATGTATATTTTATGTGCATAGTTAATTAGAAAATGTTTAGGTTATATTTAAATGAATTAGAATTTAAATTGTTTTTATAAAGATATATTTAAATATGTATATATATATAGTTTTATATATGTTGAGTATATAATTTTATATATATGTTTAATATATATATTTATGGTTAAATATAATGATTTTGAGATTATTTTATTAGATGCAAATATTGATTTTATAATAAAATTATTTTATTTAAAAAAAAATGATTTTGATCATTTTTGTGTAATTGAAGAAAATGGATAATGTGCATATGGTTAAATAAATGAATGTTTAAATATGAGAAATGGATATTAAAGGTAAATAGAAACACATTTTTATTTAAATGAATATTTTTATTTAATTTTATTTAATGGGGGAATGGGATTTTTATATTTAAATATTATTGGGAAACCAAAGTAAACATTTAGATTTAAATTTATTATTGCTTGTCAAATGCATAAGTAGTTATTTAATAAGAGAATATTTTTTAGGGAAATGGTTATTTACTTCAAATGGAATGAAATTTTTAAGAAAGCGATCTTTATTTATTTATATTTCTTATTGGTTGCAAACGAATTTATAATAAGATTAGTTAATTTCATGTAATGTGTAACTGAGGAATTATAGAGTTAAACAATTAGTTATGATTTGTTTTTATCCTATGAATGAAATTGTCTCGAATTAGAGATAATTGAGCAAGGTATTATTTTGATTGTTCGCATGCAATATGTAATTGCCTTATTTGGATTTAGAATATCCTAAAGTTAGATTAATATGTTACCCGAAATTGTTCTTTTTAAGTTGTGTTTTCTCCCATTCTAGTTGTTGGGAAAATTGAGTTGTTTGTTTATGTAAGATTTCCAGATATGTTTCTTGGAGATGGGGATTGTAACTTATGTTGATTTAGCCTTGAAATTTTACTTGGGTAGTGCACGTGGTATTTTATCAAGTATGGTCACCTGGTTCTTTGAACAGGTTGTGTTGTACATTGTTATTAAGTTGGTTTTTGTAATTGGTTATGTACACCTGGTTTACCCTATGTTAGTGGAATTGATCCCTTAGGTTGTTAATAGGGGAGTGGCTTTTCATGAGGGCCTACACACAAAGTGGTGTTAGGGTAACTCATGCAGAGTTAGTTTAATTAGTGAAAATTAAATAAATATGTTAGGGAAAAATGGTAGTTTAAACACTTAACTTTTGTTAATGCCTTGCTCGTGGACTCAAGGGCTAGTAAAGACTTGAGATGAGACAAGAAGGCCTAGAATGGAAAGATCGATATCTTGTTTTTTTGGAAAGATAGTCGATTCTGCATTGGATTGCATGTTGGGGTCGAGTATCGTAAGAGGTCACTAGGGCAACCCAAGATGGGGGTCGGAGCCTAGGAAGATACACCAGGGTAACCCATGCAACTCTGTGATCACACTCCTCCTATGACAATCGTCAGTTAGTTTGTTGTATTGTACGTTGATCATTGTTATCTGGAAGCATTGTAACCATTTTGTAAGTTTTGTACTTGTGTAGTTTAATATTGTTTTTTCCTAGGAAGCTCTTTTACTATCTCCTAGCATAGGGGTTGGTCCTTCGAGTACCACATGGTTGAGTGGAACGTGCACCTTACACCATTGGGTCCCCAGTTCTTGTTCATCATGACGAGTGTACTTCATGATTGGAAAGCTCGTGTGTACCAGTGAATTTGTAATTCTATCTTGTTCTCTCTTGTATCTGTTGGATACCTTGTAATTTTTAATTGTATCACTCCTCAATTGTATTTGAGGAGAATCTTTGTAATTTTTAATTGCAACACTTTTGTATAATCTATCTCATTTGGAAATGAGAGTTGTAATTGTAATATTTAATGGATGCAATGTATGAATGGATTGTTATTGTACTTTACATTTTATGTGATGTATCTTAATGTTGATAGATGTATGATCTTTAATTCATGAGTAATAATCTTATGTTATGTTTTGTAACTTTTGTTAGTAATGGGGTTTGTAAGTAAGCGTCATCATGTACCTTAGAGAATGTATGTGTTAGTGTAGTTCACTTTACTTATTTAATTACACTTTTTATTAAAAAAAATTGTTCGCTTTCGTTATGTTTGTAACATTCTCTAGGGTTTCGAGGCGAGCGTTACACTTTCCATGCACAAAAAAAAGGAATTTTTAATTCCTTTGGTCAATCTTTGATCTCAACCCTTGATCTTCTTCCCCCTTTCAATCTCCACCATCCATTTCAATCTCCCTTGCTAAATGGCTAACACTTAGCCATTTTTGCATTCTCAAGCATTCAACCATTCCAACCAC
Source organism: Sequoia sempervirens (assembly GCA_007258455.2). Lineage (NCBI taxonomy): Eukaryota > Viridiplantae > Streptophyta > Pinopsida > Cupressales > Cupressaceae > Sequoia > Sequoia sempervirens. The sequence goes on from VDFB02240874.1 coordinate 154,429, forward strand.
AATCTATCACATTCATCCCAAGCTTTCAATCTCCATAGCCAAATCCTTGGAACCATAGCCATCTTGCATCCACTTTGTGACAAAATCAAGCTACAACAAGTTGTTATGCTGCCGAAATCAATATAGAGCACACATATCAAGCCATCAAAAAGGGTAAACAAATTCATCAATCTCAAACATGGTAAAATTGATTTTATTTTCATTTTTAAGTTTGAGTTTCATCTTTAGCCCAATCTTGAGTGTTGTCTTTGGTTTTTTATCTCTTGCTTGAGTTTATTTCTTACATTCTAGATGGGGTAAAAACATTGCACACAAATGGATTTGAGTAGATAGAGGGTCGCCCATGTAACCCATAAAAAGAGGAGAGAATCTCATTGCAAGAGGTGGGGGTTGGCTAACATAATGGAACCTTCCAATTTTAGAGAAAACATAGATTTAAGAAAAGGAGAAAATCATGAAAAAGTAGAAGGGGAGATAGCATGAAAGAAAAAAGAGAATTTTGTCCAAAAAGCAGGAAAAAGGAGGTCGACTTGGGAGGGAAAAAATGAAAAAGGAAAATTGAGGATCTCACAAATTTTCTTCACACTCTACCTCAGTCGATTGTGAGAAAAAACAAAGGTAGGATTGGTTACTTTTGGCAAGTTTCCTTATATGCATCATTTCCTTCCCTACTTCACTGAAATGCACTGGTTTTTCCATTGATATTCATAGTTCTAGATTGGAAACTATTTCATTTTCGTATTCCTATGAATGGGTCTCTACATATGATTGTCAATGGGTCTACCATTTTGGCATCAACCCATGGTTGATGTAATCATGCTTCTCTTCCTAAATCTCGAACACCTTTTTCTCATTACATAAGTTGATATTGTTGAGCCATTTTTATTTATTTCTCTATATGTAAACATCTATGGGTTGCATGTACTTTGTTTGTGATTGCATGTATCAAACCCACAATTTTGTTTACGGTCCTTTTGGCACAGCAACATGCAAACAGAATATCGGTACTTTGTTTCTCCTAAAAGAGAAAGATGATCACATGGATATCTTAGCTCCCAAGGTCTTTGTAGTTGGTTCTCAACTATGCTGATGTTGCTCAATTGGTCAATGTAATAGTAATATTCAAGGGGCCTGCTGTTGTTGGGCTTCTGGATTGTTCTAAGATCAAGCATGAAATAAAACCTAATTTAACTAGGGTTTTTAAAGAAATGACAAAAGATAGGTCAGAGCTTTGGAACAGAAAAGAATGATGATTCTTCTAACTTAACCAGACTTGCTACCTTTCAAGGAGTTTGTTAACCAAAACTGCAGAACAAAGTAAACTTGTGATTGACACACAACCCCTTTCATTCACAGTGCTAATTCAAATAATAGATTTTGAAGTTACCATTTAAACAAATCAGCAAAACATAAAAATAAGACTTCAATCCTTGAAAGATTCTCAAATCAGATGATTAACTTAAAACAAATATCATTCAGGAACACAATATGAAGTAGATTAAACTCTTATTGCTTCTATTGTTAGTGAAACAAATAAGCAATGTTTACAAGGATGGCACAATCACCAGTGTACAGAGAATCTGCAATTCTAGATTGTTTCCAACTACATTAAGAGAACTTGGAAAATACATTACATCCAATACTAAACTTTACTACTAGACAAGAAGACAAAAGAAGCTCTCATTACTAAGAATCAAGATGCAACTCTATCTCTTGCTATTAACCGACTAACTCCTAGATTTTCTTTTGACTATCTATTCTAACATTGTATCTTCTATTTTCTCCCTTGGTTCTCTCTACCTCTAACTATCTCTTAAAAGTTCTAACCTTTTTAAAGAGGCAAGAATGCCATATATACAGAATACACAAAAAGGAATGCACTGGCTACTGTTTTAGGGTTTACAAAAATATCTACTTTCAGGAGAGTCGGCTCTCAAATCTTTCTGAGGAGAGTCAAAACTACATTTAATGTGAAACCCTGTTGTCCATGTTGATGACAGCTTGTTCTGGGAATGATATGTAGATCTTTTGTGGCTGCAACATTAACTCTTCTGTCCCCGTGTCCATCTTTGAATTCCTTCACAGAGCTGCCTTGAATGCTCCAAAATATCACCATTAATACTAGCTTGCCCCTGCTAGCAATCACTACAGTTGTCCCTGTGACTCACAATTTCTTGGCCCTTCTTCATGCTCTCATTCATGTTTTAGACTTCTCTGCTCGTTGACCATTCTTTGGAAGCATCATTGAGCCTCCCTATAGATTTGAACATTTTATCCGAGCCGATCCATAGCCTCCCTGATCTCAGAATGAATCCATCCTGCCTGCATTTTGTTGGTCTTCTTACATAGGGATGGTCAATTGGTCAATAGGTCATCTTCTTCTGATTGGAGGAACAGAGGCCACGCAGGATTCCTTGGCAGTCAAAAGTGGTCCATATTGAATTGCATGTCGGTGAGACACTCATCGTGTCTCCCCGATGTGATTATTGCTTTTATCAACTATCGACATGACATTAGACAATCGACAAGATGTTTATGTGAGCTGAAGAAGTCATATCAAGATCACAAAACCTATCAGCAAGACTGCATGTTCTCAGCAAGACCACATGGCGAAGCCCTTCCTCCCTCAACAAGCACATTCTCACATCGGGGAGACTTCATCATTTTAGGGAGACCTTACCCCGAACCCATTCCATCCGCTCAGAGTCTCCCCGAGTTCCTTTTATTCCCCCGAGCTCGGGTCCCTTTGCTTCGGTGTGACTTTCTTCCTTCACCAAGACCTTTTGGCGAAGGTATGATCCTTGGTCGAGCTCCATTTCTTTCAGTGGGGTCTCCTTCCTATTGGAAGGACATTCCATGGTCAGGGAGACATCATAGCAACCCTTTTGCTTTCTCCTCGATCCCATTATGTTTTGGTGAGACTCTCTGTAGTCGCCCAGACCTTATGGTAAAGGAAAAATCATTTTTCGAGCTCAATGTCCTTCAATGGGACCTCCCTTCATGTTGGCATGACCTTCGCTTGTCATCGTGACCTCATATTGAAGCCCCCTCATTTGTTTGGAGTCTCCCCGATTTCCTCCTGTAGACCTTCTTGCACTAGCTTCTTTTTGTTTCGGCATGACCTTCGCCCTTCAGCGAGACACTATACCGAAAGGGAAATCCTTCGGCGAAAACCCTAACTGTCGGGGAGATATCTCCGTGAAGCAAATCCGTCTCGCCGAACTCAAATTTCATATTGGCAAGACCCTCGAGCCTCGGCCAGACCTCCTACCGAAGGAAAAATTATCGTCGGGCTTAGACCATTGGTGGGACCTTTCTCTGTCGGTGGGACTTTGTTCGGTCGGTGAGACTCTATACCGACCGAAACTCCCTTTTTCTGAACTCTGCTGTCGCCAAGACCCTTCCTGTGGTCATACCAATATGCCCCCCCTTTGTGCCCTGTTGGTGTGACCAAATGTATTCGCCAAGACCTCCCTTTGAAGGAAAGTCTTTTCCCGAAGGGCGCACCTTTTATTGGCGATCGATGAGACATAAGACACTCGGGGAGACTCTCCACCGAAGACATAACTCCCACCGAAGTGCCAGCCCGGTCCCTGCTAGTCAGTAGGACATAAAGAAGTCACCGAGACTTCACCCCGAAGTCAAAATCTCCCACTTATATGTATTCTCTCTGCCGTCGGTTAGTGAGACATAAGGATCTCACCGAGACCCTTTGCCGATGGGAAGCTCCTAGTCGCTGGGACTCTAATTGATGTCTTGCCGATTGATGCCTACACATGAATTTCACTCGCTGTGACATCTCTAGGGTCTTGCCAACCTTTGCCTTAGCTGATTTTTATGACCAACTAGATTGGGGAATGCACTCCAGCTGAGCTCCCTTGGAAAATATCATCAATTGTAGGATTTAATCCTGCAAAACAAATGCTTCCATTAGTCCCCAAAGCATATGAAATATATTAAAATAAACTATCCTGTTGCTTATGATTATTTCATTGAATACTTGGCAAGAAGGAAACCAATTCAAGTTGAGACAAAACCAAGATTTGAATCAGGCAGAACAGAAGACAAGCTCGAGTAGAAAACAGAAGCACCCCCAAGAGGAAAGCAAGTAACCAAAAGCAAAAGAAACCAAAAAGAGAAAGGGGGACCCATTTTGTTCCAGAATAAAATGGGGTGGTTATGCAAGGCATAACAAGTTCATACCATGTTGGGGGTGACTAGTTGAATAAGATGGTCACTATAGAATGCTTGGGTTGAAACCATCAAGCCCCTTTGTGTAATAAACCTAGGTCGATACTCCCACAACTGTCTTTAGTCCACCCAAGATTGAATACATTAGAGAGAATTATAGGTTAGAACCATGAACCATATCATTGATATAATTTCCAGTTGATTCACGTCCTATGGAGGTAATCCATGTGTGTTACCTTGGAAGCTTGCCTTTGTAATTAATCGATATCTTAATCCCAAAACTAGTTATTGATAAGACGTTTCTTACATTTGATCCATATGGAAGCTTAGCGGTTTCAAGCCTATCCATTGTTCTTTCAACAATGAGTTTTCATAATTATCTTTCCTAAGAATTGCATATTCTCGTTAAACCTTGGCTCTCATAGAAGAACAATTCCATCGTTCTAATCTCAATGTTTGTTCTTTGTAATTTAACATGTTGATAGATATGGATCGATTTGTATCGTTCCATCATTTGGTGATGTCATTATTTACAAATTTTAACAATTGTTTTAAATAAAATCCTTAACAGGATGAATAATACAATATCCATCATTCCATATGATTTTAAATAAAACCTTATATATATATATATTATTTTTATTTTCATACCATCGTTTAGTATGAATCTATTTTAGCAATGTTGAGCGTTCCACTTTCACTATTCTCAGTATCTTGCCTTAAGCAGTGTCGAACGATAGTTACCATATCATTCTAAAAGATTCTAATGTATGAATGATATCAAAGGCCAAACGATAGCATGCTTATCATTCATAAAGATAACATTCATATTGTTCTTAATGATAATAAAGTGTTTTAAATGATGTTTAAAATTGAATTCAATAGTAATTGTATCATTCTTTAGATAATAATGCCTTGAAAAGAATGAATAAATGTAAAGGATATGTATCATTTTGAATAAGTTATCTTTAACTAGACTCGGTTTTTAAAATAGAATGATACATATATCGTTCTAAGGTGTAGAATGATACTTTTATCATTGTCAGAACTGCCTTGAAATGTATGATTTCGACAATGTATGATTTTGACTCTTAACCAACTTAAATAAACATTTGATGTTCTTTCATTGAAATGAATGATGACTTGGTAGTAAAATTCTAGAATGTTCTTATTAAAGAATAGAAGAGATCATTCTTTTAAAGAATAAAATAGAACATTCTTATTAAAGAATAGAACAGAACGATTTAAGAGTACCTTGTTATATATTTAAACACCGAATGATCACTCTTTGAAAGAAAGTCAGATTGAATCTAGAAATGTATAGACTTTGTCTTAACTCACATCAATTTTGGTGTCGATTACAATTTATTTGAATGAAAACGATCTTGTGATATTTAAACTCAGAACGTTAAGTCTAGAGACTGCTCTGTAAATTATAATCTTAAAGTTATCAACTGAATCTGGTTGTATTTATTATAGTTCAAACTGTGCATGAATGAGTTTTCTGATGAAAGCTAATGTTTCTTTATGATCAATAAGAACTACTTGTGGTATGGATCTTTCTTTTAATCAAAAGAACGTATACACATACTCAATTTTTTAATAGAAGGCCATATATGTGTACATGCATACATCTTCCATTTATGCATATACACATACATGTGATATACCTTCTTTTTTTATCAACTTATTCCCTTTAGTTGAATAATGGATACATTATTTCATTTGTTAGGAAGAAAGGAATAAAGGCATTAAAATGTTACTACATGAATACCAAGATGTGTGTATGATAATCTATATAGAGATCTAAATAAATGGTTGATTGCTTGTTGCATAACCTTTTGGAACTATTAAATTTGATTTAGAGTATTATGCATTGTGTTCTGATGATTCCAGTTTACATAGTAAACTCATATAGATTGTGCTTGCAAAGTATTTTGTTTTATTTAAAATTACAAGTATGATTTGATAGACTATTTTATATTTTATTTTATGATACAAGTGGAAAGTTTAGTAGAAAGAGATACTCTTTTGTATGTATAAAGTCGTCTTCTGGGACGGGTGCCGAAAATGGAATTACAAAGGGTGTAGATTTTGATTTTTTGAAATATATCATCTAGTTGCTATATGCAGTATGTGCTTGGCCAATCTTGTAGGCCATAATGTTGAATGGACTAATTTTATGTTATGACTCTTTGCCATTTCCTAACATTGATCTTGCATGTTCTAAATGTAGATAGAAATGCATGTAGTTGTTAGGAGCGCACCAGATTCCACCTTGCATATCATATTCTCTTGCTAAATATGTCTTGTAGGGTCAGGTATTCTTTGAGTTAGGAATAATTATAGGGAAGTGTAGCTTTGTGGTTGGGTGGAAAAGTGCCTGAACCATATTCTTGTCCACCAGATGTAACAAGCGTTGAAGAGGAATCACATGGAATTCCATCTTTTGATTATTGTACTTTGTACCACATGATGTAAACTTGAGTTGACTAAGTGGTGATGTTGGCCTGAGTCAAACTATGTAACTTAACAATTTGACACTTGGAAATTAATATAATTTTTTTTTTTGGACATATTGTGCTATGATAGAAAATAGTTCATTGATTTATGTCTTTAATTTAATATTCATAATTTATCATATAATTGAATTATTTTGGTGTTATTTAAGAATGACAAATCACATTGAGACAAGAATTTATGACAAGTTGGGTGCCCATGTTGAGTGTGTCAAACTAGGAGTTACAAGTTATTTATTTGTTCATTATTATTAGTGGGTAATAAAGAATCTTCATGGGTGGAATTGAAAATTGTATCAAATTTGGGCACAAACTTTTGGGGGTTTAGTGACATAGTTTTGAAAACCATTTTTATTTCCCAACTTGTTTATTGGTCTATAAATTGGTTCAGTTTGAGGAATTGGTTTTATATGAGAATTTGTAGGTACATAGGTGCTATTGGAATGTAACTAAAATTATTCCAAGTTTATTGTTGGTGAAATACTCCTGTAAAGACTTGTATTGTAAGTGTATTGTAATCCTCTTTCATATTTGATAATAAATTGTGGAATATTTAAACTATGGTGTTTTTCTCTCAAAAGGGTTTTCCCCAAGTAATTCATTATGTCATGGTATAATTTTTTATCTAATTAATGTTATGTTTCTCTACTTTATCTAATAAGTTTGGATCATATTTTAATTTTTTTGTATAACTCACCCCTTTAGGATTAGCATAGGAAGTTGTTTTTGCATACATTACTTTCTTAAAAATAGTATTAGAGTCTGATCACCTTAATTTTTAGCTCTTAGATAGATATTTTTAGAGCTAATCATTATTTGAGTGGGATCTTGTGCAAAAGGAGAACTTTTTGATCTTTATTGTAGGAAATAAAGATGGAAATCACATCAATGATATTTGAGGTAGAAAAAAAATTAGACAGGAAATTTGAGATGTGGAAATTGAAGATGGAAGATCTATTGATTGACCATTATTTGTGGGATGTTGCTAATGCAAAGGTTTAGAAGCATATGGATGTTAAGATTAAGGTGTCATCTACCTTGTAAATCCTATGTCATATTGCATGGTCCAACATCCTTGGAAAGTGTCCCTAGGCACTTAGGGTGTATTGGGAAAATATTTTGTAATATTTATTCTCACCATTGTTTATATTGCATTCATAAGGGGTGATGAGTTCCACTAGCAACAAAAAAGGTGACTGGTGGGGTAAGTGCAGGAAGATGGGGGGCCAAAAAGGAGTCTTAAGTGGCCAATTTTTTTTTAAATCAAGAAATATTGACTTTGGATGAGAAATTGAGGATAATTACACTAAAAAGTTTTAGATACAACAAAAAAAAGGATTGTAGTGCTCTGAATCTACTTTCTAAACTACTATTTTTTAAAAAAATGGTAGAGATTGAGGGGTTCAAAAAAGGGAGCCATAGAAATTGGTGGTGTTTTTGTCAAAAAGCATAACATAGCATCTGTTTTGGATCCCTCAAAAGGTTAATTTTTTTTGGTATTTTTAAAATTGCTTCAGTGAGAAATTAGCTAACATCATGTAGTTTATGCTTGATTTTTCTAATTATTTTTTAATGAATATGATTTTTTTACTAATTTTCAAAGTGGACGCATTCTGAAAAATAGAAATTTGGTGTGGTACTCCTATAATTTTTGAAAACTAATCCAAAATCTTTTTTTTGAATATGTGTAGAATGGAGTCTAGTTTATAAAAATGTAGTTTATTTGAAATTTCAATGAATGGTTAAAAATAAAGTTAAAAATACCAAACATTAGTTTTTGACAAAAAATGAACACATAAACAAAAGAAATTAAAGATGAAAGCCTTAACATAGTCAAAATGTGAAAAAAATTACATCGTTAAATAGCTAAGAGAGAGCCTAACATTAACCAAGTGTTTGATTTACTTGACCTTGAAACACATGAAAACTTGATGGTTGCCACAAACAAGATTATGTCAAATTTTGTAGAATATACAAAAACATGTCTTTAGAGGTTGGGAAGGCACTCAAGCGCATTATAACGCGCTCGTGTTATGTCTCGCTTCAAATTATTTTTGTGCAAGTTTATTAAATTTATATTTGATGTATGTATGTTTGTATATATATTTCAATGTATGTATGTATGTATGTATGTTTGTGTGCATGTATGTATGTATGTGTGTATGTATATATGTATGTATGTATGCATGTATGTATGTATATACGTACATATGTATGTATGCTCGGATGTATGTATGTATGAATGTATGCTTGTATGTATGTATGTATGTATGTATGTATGTATGTATGTATGTATGTATGTATGTATGCTTGTGTGTATGTATGTATGTGTGTATGTATGTATGTATGTATGTATGTATGTATGTATGTATGTATGTATGTATGTATGCTTGTATGTATGTATGCTTGTATGTATGTATGTAAGGGCTTTGGGTTTAGGGTACATGAGGATGATGGTATAGGGTATAGGGATGAGGGTTAAGATTGTAGGGTTTAGGAATAAGGTTTAGGTTTGAGGGTTACAAGATAGGGTTTAGGGTTGAGGGTTAATGGATTAGGGTTTAAGGGTTTGGAGTTTAAGGGTTAAGGTTTTAGGTTTTAAGGGTTGAGAGTTTAAGGGATTAGGGTTTAAGGGTTGAGGGTTAAGAGATTATGGATTTATGGTATAGGGTTTAGGGATTAGGGTTGAGGGTTTAATGTATAGGATAGAGGGGTGAGGGTTGAGGTTTAAGGGTTGAGGGTTGAGGGTTGAGGGATTAGGGTCGAGGGTCGAGGGTTTAGGGATAGGGATTAGGGTTGAGGACCTTGAGGATTTAAAATTTTAGGGTTTAAGGGATTAGGGTTTAAGGGTTGAGGTTTTAAAGGATTAGGGATCAAGGGTTGAGGGTTAAAGGGTTGAGGGGTTAGGCTTTAAGGGTATAGGGTTGAGGATTTATGGTTGAGGGTATAATGTATAGGGTAGAGGGTTTAAGGGTTGAGGGTTGAGGGTTGAGGGATTACGGGTTTAAGGGTTTAAGGGTTGAGGGTTGTTGGATTAAGGGTTTAAGGTATAGGGTCAAGGGATTAGGGTTAAGGGTTTAATGTATAGGGTAGAGGGTTTAGGGTTTAAGGTATAGGGTCTAGGGATTAGGGTTGAGGGTTTTGATGTATAGGATAGACGGTTTAGTGTTTAAAGGTTGAGGGTTTAAGGGTTTAAGGGTTGAGGGTTGATGGATTAAGGGTTTAAGGTATAGGGTTGAGGGATTACGGTTGATGGTTTAATATATAGGGTAAAGGGTTTAAGGGATTAGGGATTAAGGGTTGAGGGATTAGGCTTTAATGGTATAGGGTTGAGGGATCAGGGTTGAGGGTATAATGTAAAGGGTAGAGGGTTTAAGGGTTGAGGGTTGAGGGTTGAGGGTTGAGGGTTGAGGGTTGAGGGTTGAGGATTGAGTGTTGAGGGTTGAGGGTTGATGGATTAAGGGTTTAAGGTATAGGGTCAAGGAATCAGGGTTGAGGTTCTAATGTATAGGATAGAGGGTTTAAGGGATTAGGGATTAAGGATTGAGGATTTAAGGGTTGAGGGTTTAATGTATAGGATAGAGAGTTGATGGTTTAAGGGTTGAGGGTTGATGGATTAAGGGTTTAAGGTATAGGGTCGAGGGATTAGGGTTGAGGGTTTCATGTATAGGATAGAGGTTTTAGGTTTTAAGGGTTGAAGGTTGATGGATTAAGGTTTTAAGGTATAGGATCGAAGGACTAGGGTTGAGGGTTTAATGTATAGGGTAGAGGGTTTAGGGTTTAAGGGTTGAGGGTTGATGAATTAAGGGTTTAAGGTATAGGGTCAAGGGATTAGGGTTGAATTTATAGGGTAGAGGGTTTAAGGGATTAGGGATTAAGGGTTGAAGGTTTAAGGGTTGAGGGACTAGGCTTTAAGGGTATAGGGTTCAAGGTTCAGGGTTCAGGGTTTAATGGTTTAAGGATTGAGGGTTTAAGGGTTTAGGGTTTAGGGTTTAGGGATAGGGATTAGGTTTGAGGGTTGAGGGATTAGGATTGAATGGTATAGTGTTGAGGGATTAGGGTTTAAGGTATAGAGTTGAGGGTTGAGGGTTGAGGTTTTAAGTGTTGAGGATTTAAGAGATTAGGATTTAAGGGTTGAGGGTTTAGGGATAGGGATTAGGGTTTATTATTGATGGATTAGGGTTGAGGGATTAAATGTTGAGAGTTTAAGGTTTAAGGGTTGAGGTTTTAAGGGATATGGTTTAGGGTTAATGTATAGGCTTGAGCATATAGGGAAACGTGGTAAAACTTCATATCTCACACAAAATGAGACATATGTATCACTTAAAAGATGTCATAATTACTTTAAGAAAGGTCTCATAGATGTAATTCAGCCCAACCCCCTATTGACACATGATGATAGTTGAAAAAAATTTACAAAATCAACTTCTTTAAAATGTGAGTGCGCTTTGGAAAAGTTGAAATTTGGTTGTTTTGTAAGCAAGCCAATATGCGCTTGTGTTATAATGCAAGTGTGTTTTTTCTTGCTCTAAAAATGGTAAAAAAGGAAAGACACCTGTGATCCAAGCCCACATGCTTTTTTATTCTCGTGGTCATGTGCATGATCTGACAAAAAAATGATTTTTCATGTTGTTGGGGAAAGCACATGCAAATTTACACAATCCACCAACTTTGCACCACCCTTTTTTGGTTTGCCAACTTAGGAAGGAGGAAATAACAAAGATTTCACATGAAATTTGATTATATGAAATTAAATTTTCATAGTTGTAGTGTTTCAATGTTAATTATGATTTTATTGTTATAATTACACATTATACATTGGAACTCTTCAATAGTTTTTAGTAATTCTATTAGAGTTATATAGAATTGAATGTTGAAAAGGAAGCAAGTTAGTGAAAGGTTCAAATTCTTGAGGATTTTGATGCAAGAAGAAAAAAAACTATACATAATTGGGTAATTTCTCAAATCGAATCTTCGATTTTAAGGTATGTCAAGTCTTTATGCATGTTTCTTTATCACTTCCTATCATACATGCTTAATATAATGCTTTGATTTTTTTATCATGTTGATTTTAGGATTAGATTTTGCTAAGTATTTAAAATTATAAGTGCTCAACCTTTTACCCTAAGAGTTAATTCAGCCACTATGTGTTTTTGATTGTAAAATATCTTAACAAATTTTGAACATAATTGGGCTTTCTATTTAAACGCTTTAGTAATTTTAATCTTCTCTTCCAATATTTCAAAATTTTCATTTAATCTCTTAGTGCTTATGCTATTTAACACTTCCACTCTACCTTTAGCATCATCACTAGTTTTTTTCTTGCACTTCCCCTTTAATGCCTTTGCATATCAATTTTTTTTATTTCTCATTTCATGCATTTGTATATCAATGATTTTGCCCTATGTTTCAACAATTGCATTCTTTTATAAACTAGCTTGGCTATCTTATTCAATTATATATCTAAATAACATCGAGAGATATCTTAGTGGAGCATATGGATTTTTGGGAGTATTTATATTATTAATATGTAATTTTATTTTATATATGCATTATTGTTTATATTTTATTATTTAAATGTTTTACTTAGAAGTTGAGATAGTGAAATTTATATTAAATTAAATTTATGTCTTTTTTTCATATGAAATGAAAATAAATATAATTTTATTTGGAATAATAATTAAATGTATTATAATGTTTTATATAATGATTTACTTTAGTTTATAGTAATTGGATATATGGAGAGAGAGAGAGAGAGAAATCAATAAATTAGTGTGTATTGAATGGAAAATAATAATGAAATAGAAGTAGAAATTAATAATATTCAAATAAAGAAGAATGTATTTTATTTATACAAATGTTGATTGTATTGAAAATATAAGTATAGAATTTACATTAGTTAATTTCTAAGGCTTTAAGCCTATATTATTTTGTTTTTATACTTGTAATTTACTTTCCTATCTTCATTTTTTCATATTTGTTGAATGTGAATGGAGGCATAATGTGTAGTCCATGTTGTATAGACTTGACACAAGAAATTCCGACAAATAGTAATCATGTTCTTTCAGTTGGGCCTATATCAATAGTTTCTTTTTGAAGAGTTAAACCTTGTGCTTTGTGTATCATTAATGCCCAAGCTAATCTTAACGATATTTGTATTGAGCTTCCCCATTAAATTGGTGTGATTGGAATAGTAAATGGATGTTGATCGTCAAAAGGTATTCCAAAGTAACTATCAAATTTGACCAATACATATGTTGGTGGTTGCGGTGGTCTTGTTCTTGGTTTATATACAATATGTTGAACCAATATGAGCCTCCATTTACAAGGCTTGCTTGTATCCATAAGTTTGATGTTAATATAACTCTTGCATTTATACTCAATAATAATTCAATATCTAGTTCGTCATATGCACCTTCTTAGATGTTACATTGCTAGTGCCATTTTTTGTTGGAACACTATGTGCAACTAATTAAATGCTAATGAATATAATTTTTTCTTGTTATGGATGTGAACATTTTTATTTGTTGAAAACAAATGAACATTGTTTTCAAAATCTTCATTGGTTGTTGCATCAAGTTTTGTATTAGATCTTGTCATTAGAAGTATCCAATCATCTATAGTAGTGTTTGCATCTTAAATATTTGCTAGAAGTTGACAAAATCTTTGTTGATCATTGTTTAATCTATCTTGTCTAAAAATGTGATCTAAAGTAATGACATTTGTGAATTCTTCCCATATTACTCTAGCTCCTCTTTTGCTACTATATGTTGGTTTTTCATTAGCATGTGGTAATTATTCGAGGTCTTCAACCAAAATCAATGATATTCCTAAAATTAATTCATAAATATTATGTTGAAAATTATTTGTGATAAATATTAAATTGCAGTACATATAAAATCAAGTTTGTTAAAAGAAATAATATATGATGTTTTAATTTTGAGTGAGAGACATACCTACAAATTTTTTATCTGAATTTTGTGGAAAATCTTGGCGGAGTCAATAATTTATGTTTTCAAGCAATTTTTTCACCTAGAAAGATCATTTCATCAATTAATATATATCTGATATGAGCTATTTTTTGTTGAAAATGTGTTAATCTTGTCCCTTAAAGTTCTTTGAATTCTCCTATTGGAATTCTCAATTTTGAATGAATAGTTGATGCTCCAATATTGAATGTTGTTATTCTAGTTGGTGTGAGTAGAAGAAGGTGAGATTGACTTGGCATTGAAGATTTCTAAAGTGCTTCTTTTATTACACCTATAACATATGAATTTCTTGTTCTCGTTGTTCCTTGAATAATCATAAACAATGGAGATTTATTTTAATTCACATGGTAGTGTGAAAGGATAATATTAACTGCTTTATCTTGTTTATTGTTGAGATTTCCATAGTTGATAGATTGTGGTACATTATTATGAGTTAGAGAGCCATTACTTTTAATGGTGGTAATGAAATTGATAGCTTCATTTGTGTATTGTTCACTTTTGAAGTTTGTAGACCGATCTTGTAACATACTAACCCTTTAACGAAGTAAAACAGTTCTAATTTATCACCATACAAGTAAATAAACTAAGTAACAAACAATTGCAATAAAAAAAAATATTTTCTTTATTGATCAAGATGCATTACATAATACAACATGGATTTCCATTTCATCATAACAAATCATAAGTTACATCCATAAAAGAATGCATACACTTACATACATAACTCAAAGATATTTACAACAAATAGTTGTAAGATGGTCCAGGATCCTCCCTTTTAAATCTTGGTTCTTCTGCCACCTACTATGGAGAAGCATCACTCAGGCGCTTTTCCGCCAACTATAGACTCTTAATGCTATCCCCTACACAAATATATCATTCGATAGATGGCCCTTCCCTTTGACGAAGAGATTCGTAGAGTAACTGATAACGACAACCAACTGAGCATAGTGTTGTGTCCTACATAACTAGAACTTGTAATCCCGTAATCTCGAACTAACATGTAATACTGGATCACAGTGAACTGACAGTGTAGTCTCGGTAGTCACACAATCCATAGTGGTGTCTCAGACATTACACTATTGTGGCCAAAGTGTTACATTCAATATTCCTACTAAGAGTCATCTATCACATACACTACTCAAGGCCAATTTGACTTAAGGATATCTTAAACTATGCATAGGTATTGTCCTTCAATGGATATTTTGTCACACTAGATTAATCTATCACCATTTTAATCTACTTGGAATGAATCTACTTAACAAGTAAGTACACAAGCTCCCTCCCATACTGGATTAACTATCCTAGGAGTAACACAAGCTTTCCTAGTTAAATTAATAACTTTAGTTGGGTCTACCTCAAGTGCCTCTTGTATTCAATCATGCCTAGTATATAATATCTATGATATACACCAAACTCCTATTATGGAGTACTTACAAGCACAACATAAAAATAGCATAAAATCTTCAATTTCCTTTTCAAATACACTCTCAAATACTTATGTTGCACATATAGAAAAAGAAATTTCAAGAAATCATAGAAAACATATCATTTCTAAGTAAATAACAAAGAAGAAGAGATCCTCATGCCTTTTATCGCTTATCCAAATTAATGACAGCAATTGTAGTACCCCTCCATTTATGCTTATGTTTTTTCGTTACATGTTTTCATACTGTTAGACTATGGTACTTTGTTTGGATATTTTGATCGCTGGTTTTGAGCGACAGTGGATTTACTCTATGACATGATGATACATTGTATGGTGATATTTGATTTCTGATATGCTTTGAGATAGCGTAGATGTTTTACTTCAGATGATTATTGCTATGTACATGTTTATGATGGACTAACTATTATTTAATTCATCAGTCTGATGTGACATGTATTGGTGTGGAGAATGGAATCACATCACTCGCTTGCGAGTGCCCTGTGATGTCCATGATTTTCTCCGCATGGTGTGCCCGTACAATGGTTTATATATATATGCATGTTATTGCTTGGTTGTAGAATTGTAGGTACATGACACCGACTCCACCTGGTTACTCAAGTCTGAGCGTGTCAAGACTCAACGGATATGTTGATTGGGAGGTAGTAGTTTGGTTCATCCTAGTCTAGTCTATAACCCAGTCATAATACATCGTCTGTTTTAGTTCAGAGTCATGGATTGTCTTGTATTGTTCTGTTTGGATTTAATTGCTTGAAAGGAAAAATTTGTCAATTTTAATGTTAGTTTATTATGCTTTAATTTATTATTATTTAAATTAATTTTTAAATGTTAAAGAAATTAGTTTTGCATGTTATTTAATAAATTAATTAGTTGTTTGGTTAAATAATTTGATCTTAGAGATTAAATTTATTTAATTAAATAAATAAATTAATTAAATTAAATTGTTTTAAATGAGTGAATAGATTTTATTTAAATTAAATATTTTTGTGGAAATGGCATATTTTATTATTAAATAAATATGCAATTTGAATATTGAAATTTAAAATTTAAAATAAATTAAATTCACGCAAATCTTGAGAGGCAAGATTGCCGAGAAGTGGTTAAAAGATATTTTGCACTTCTCGACATGTGTGCAAGTTGCATTTATTATTTTTGTTGAGGAATTTGCTGGAGGTTATTTTGGATCTGGGAAAAACACAGAGGCTATTCTTTTTATTCACGGGAAAATATTTGAGCTCTGTTTAAAAAAAATTATGGTTATGCTTTTTGTTATTGTTGTATAAATTGTGGAAGATCTCTAGTTGTTTTTTGGAAAATTGGTATACGGAAAGAGTTTTGGAAGGCTACAAGCAACAACAGAGATTTTCATCTCCAGATTGTCTTCAAAAGCTTCGGGAAATCAGGTATTCCTCTTGTGGTTTTAATTTGTTGTTTTGAAAAGAATATCTGTGAAAGAAATTTCTTTAATTTTAAATCTTTTGTATATCACAGGAAAACCATTTACTGTTTATTTCCTGTAAGGATTTATAGATATCTTAAAAAAAATTTGTAGATTTTCTTTCTGGAAAAATAAGTTTGTATGAAGGGAAATTATTGATATATGGAGAAATGAAATTTATATTTCTAGAATTAAAAATTAGAATTCATTTGGAAAATAAATTTTATGCTTACTGTGAAATTTCCTATTTCCCTTTGAAACCCCGTTGAACTTCTATAGAATTTTCTAAAATTCTCTGTATGAAAACCCTGTTAGTTTGTATAAATATATATATATATATATATTTATACATATATTTTATCTTATATATATAAATTGGATTGTGAAAGAAACTTATTTTAATCTTATGATTATTTAATTGAATTCACCGTACGGGTGAGTTGGGATTCGGGAAATTTTGGGAAACAGAATTTAAATATTCGTAGTCGGATATTAAACTTAAACTCGTTTGTTTTATTTTTGTGAATTTTTTTAAAAAAAAAAATGTATTAGACTTTAGAGGGCCAAAGCCCTGTGTGAGGCGGGGCTACCCGCAGCCGTCCCCGCAGGGGCACGGCGGCGAGGGCCGAGCCCAACACCGCCCTTGCGGGTAGCGCTCGGCTCAGCCTCCGCGGCTGAGCCTATGGGGCGAGCTGCGAAGGCAGCCCTACCCACAGTGTGCGGGGTTAGAGCTTTTGCCCTAACTTCTAATGTGTGTTATGTTTTTATTGCATTTTTTTTTTAAATTCGCAATTTTGTTAATTGTTAATTATAGTATTAATATATATATATATATATATATATATATATATATATATTTATTATATTTATTATGTATATGTGTGATATATATAATGTATATTAATAATATAATATATATTATATATAAAATGTATATATATAATATTTATAATTATATATACTTATTTAAATGTTTAAAATACTATTTGAAGAGTTATCATGTTTAAATGAGATATTTAAAAGGAATAATTTATTAAATATCTAGATATAGATATTTTAATAATTAATTTATCTTGATTATGATATTTGTGCTTGGAATGAACTTTTATTCTGAAGTATTTATAGATTTCATTATAATAAATGTTTATGAAATTAAGCAAAGCATAGATTTCATTTTTGGTATTGAATGGAAAATAAATTAAACTCTAGTTGTTTAATATTGTACATCATATTCTGATTGATTGGATTTAGTATATCCTAATATAGACGTTTATTTTCAAATTTTCTTTTAGTCATGTTCTATTTGGGCAAATTGGGAAAGTCTTAGATGTATAAGTCTTCCAGAATGAATTGTATAGGAAGGGTAATGTTATTGTTCATATGTGTTTCTTGATGTTGACTTGGGTTGTGCACGTTTTGGAATATGGTATATTGATACCTGGTTTGTGAGTAAAATTTTTAATGACCATTGTGTGTCATTTGTTGTTATGTGATTGAATTTTGTGCACCTTGTAAACCTCGGTCAAGAAAACTTAGTATATCCTTGTTATGTTTAGGGGAGTGGCTCTATGTGAGGGCCGACACAATAAGTGGTGTCAGGGTAACTTACAAAGAGTTAGTAAGTCAGTGATAACTAAACAACACAGTAGTTAGAATTAAAATCTTTAATAAGATGTTATGCCTCACTTATGGACTCTAGAGCTAGTACAGTCTTGAGTATAAGATGAGAAGGCCTGGAATGGAAAATTGATGTCTTGATTCTTCAAAAGACATTCGATTCCGCAATAGTTTGCAAATGGGGTCGGGTTTCGTAAGAGGTTACCAAGGTAACCCAAGTTGGGGGCCAGAACCTAAGAAGAAACACCAGGGTAACCTTTGCAATATTGTGATGATACTCCACCTAAAATAACAGATAACCTTGTGTATGTAGTACATTCAATTGTCTTAAATTTGGAAGTAATGTAACCATCAGTTAGTTATGTACTTGTGTCTAGGGTTAGTAGATTATGTCTAGGTAACCATATTACTATCTCCTAGCACGGGGGGTGGACCTATGGGTACCACATGGTTGGGTGGAACATGCACCTTACTCCATTGGGTCCCCAGCTTATGATCATGGCAACGAGAGCTTCATGGATGGAGAGCTCGTACTTGGATATAGTTGTACTTTCTTTATTGCATTATTGTTAAACTTGTATTGTAAAACATCCCTCAATTGTATATGAGGTGAACATTGTAAATGTAATTGTAACTATTATTTGATCTACCTCATTAGATGGATGAATATTGTAATATCTTTCCAAATGCAATGTAAGAAACATGTTTGTACTTTATATTATCTTGAATGGAATATTAAATGTTATGCAATGTTTATTTTAAGTTTAAGTTTAATTAAATATATGCAATGCGAATTACTAAAGTCATCTATGGAAACTCAAGTAGTGTAACGTCCCGTAACTTAATGAATGTATGCAACTAATTAACTTAATAATATTACTTTAAAAAAAATATTTCACCTTTATACTCAATTGCAACATTCTTTAGGTTATTATGGCGGGGCATTACAGCAATGCAACCCTCCCCAATAGTAATTAGCTTGATAATCAGCTTCTCAAGGATATCTTAATAACTCTACCTCAAAATTTGATAGCTTACTCCTCTCAAACAAAAATGTTTCCTCTCAACACAATAGAATTCTCACTATTACTTGCTCATAAAATAAAGCAAGTTTGGCTGGAAATAACACAGAAAATAATGAACTGAAAAAGCTATGTAATCTCTTGGGAAAGAATGTGTCCCTCACAAATGAAATGGTTTAGCTATTTATAGAGAAACCAAGCAAACTCAAAGCCTATAGTTTAGGCATGTAAAATGACAACAAGCTTCATGCAAAGCAACACATGAAACTTATCAGAAAGGTGGTGAATTCTCAAGGTAGTACTTAGCTTATTCACCTGCAGGTTGACTTGTTTTGTGACAACAATCTGAAGACTTTTCAATCAGCATATGTATAATTGGAATTGTCACATAGAAAAGACTTTTACAAAAATTCAGACTTATTCAATGAAGGCATCGACCAAGTCAAGCATATAATAGACAACAATATCAAATGTAATACAACGACTTATATCGCGTGTCATCCAAATGATAATCGGTTTACACTTAATAATCATAAGCTATTAAATTGGCTTTATTTGACATGGTCAATATTGACCTCCATTTCATAGTCTCTATCGACTATAAAACAACCTTTAATTTATAGGCTTCAATAAATAAGAGATGGTCAATTTCAATTAACATATATAATATGTTAAATATATATTATTATATATATAATATATTATATACATATATATTAAAATACTAACATGTATTTATATATATGTATATACATATAACCATTAATATATATTTACATATATATTTAACGTAAGCCTATAATGAAAGCATACATTCAATATATATATATAGGTCACAAGAAAATATATAATAAACACATTATATTGAATGTATGCATATATATACATGTATAAATGTATATGCCTCTATGTGCACGTATGTTTAGGTATATCTATATCGATGCATCCATATGAGTGTGTCCATTCACCAATGTACGCATGTATCAATATGCATATACATATGGATACATGTATATACTATACACACACACATATATATATGTTCACATCCATTTCACATATAGCCATTCATGATTACCATCATATTGATAAGTGTTTGTGTGTGGTACATCTATACATATGCATATACATGTTGTTAGATCCTACTGACATGCATGTGCATATATATAAACATACTTCCATGTACATCCCACTTGTCAATATAATCGTAATAGCACAAGAAAGAACTCAAAATCTCAAATAGATAAACATCACCCCATGCATGCAGAAGTAAATAGGACTCTCAAATGCAGACATATGACTAGGGATGACTTACCTATTACCCACAAATTGACTTGACTCAATCATTCTAATGTGGTGTGTGTATATGCTCAGATAGTTTACTTTTACTGGTTACTCAACCAAGATCTTCTCCCAAGTGATACTTCCCCTCCGCTTGGAGGAATGGAACACATACCTGCATCCATTAACACATGCACACGATAGTTAATTGTTCATAACATATGTAGTATACATAAACATTTCCAAAGTTAGAATAATAATATTCAATAACCTTTCATTCACGTATATGCAGTATTTGACCATGAATAACATCAACTGAGATAGCATCAAATGAGATAACATTCATGTATTGATAACAAGGTACAAGCATAATTTATTCATCTCCAGAATCCACATTACATTCATATTTACCCTATGTAGTAATAGTAAATAGTAACTACACAACTGGGGTGTAACATACTCCCCCCTTATTAATCATCATCCCTGATGACCTAAGGTATTATTTAAAACACAACAACTAACAACACATTATTCAACATTCTCAAAAGCATCAAGAATATGAGGAAATTTCTGTTGAATTTTTGCATAGTCCTCCCAAGTAGCTAAGTCTTCTGCATACTAGTCCCATTAGACTTTGCACTGTAATACCTCTCTATTACGCAAGTGTAGCTTACGTGTTCCTAGCACCTTGACGGGCTCGAGAGTTACTACTTTGGGGTCCCATACCTATAAAGAAATCCAATCAATTACATGATTATCCCCTGGTATATACTTTTTAAGGTAGGACTCATGGAATACATTATGCATTATGGAAAGAGCTAGTGGAAAAGCGATTTGATAGGCTACTGGAATCAATTCCTCTAGAATCTCAAAAGGTCCAACATAACACAGGGCTAACTTAGAAGACTTTCTAAATTTAATGGAGCTCTTGTGAGGTTTCACTCTCATCAATACTTTGTCACCTAAGGCAAAATTATGGGGTACTCTCTTAGCATCAACATAGCTTTTCTTCCTATTGTTAGCTTCAACTAACCTTTTCTTAATAATCTTAACTTGCTCATCCATTTCATCCAACATTTATGGCCCGAGACTCACTCGATCCTCAAGTTTATTCCAACTTATAGGAGTTCGACACTTTTGGCCATACAAAGCTTCAAAAGGATCCATCGTTATCATAGAATGATAAGAGTTATTGTAATAAAATTCAACTGAGGGTGAGTAATCCTCCCACTTGTATTGTTGATCCATGTAATACATCCTATGTAGGTCTTCCAATACTTGGTTTACCCTTTCTATTTTTCCATATGTTTCTAGATGATATGCTGAGCTAATATTTAACTGAGTCCCTAGTGCAGAAAACAAGGTTTTCCAAAACCTAGAAGTGACTAGTGTATCCCTATCTAGAATAATCTTTTCAAGAATCTCATGCAATCTAAACACTTCTTGCATAAATTTTCTTGCTATGACAGGTGCTCCATCAGTTAGGTTCCCTGGTATAAAATGTGCTACCTTTGTAAGCGTATCTACTACCACCAAAATGGCATTGTGCTTATTCCTTGACATATGCAATCCTTGCACAAATTCCATACTTATGACTTGCCACTTCCTCTCTGGTATATCGTGTGGGTATAAAAAGCCTGCAAGATGATGATGCTCATATTTCACCCTTTGACACTCAAGACACCTAGCCACAAAGCTAGCAGCATCTCCTTTCATTCCCTTCCAAAAGTATAATGGTTTTACATCAACCATCATTTTTGTCACTCCAGGATGTCTAGAGTATGGTGATTTGTGTATTTCCTTCCATACTAGATTTCTTAATTCCTTTACGTCAGGTACATACATTCTACCCTTATATCTAAGTAGTCCATTAGGTTCAAATTGAAAACCTTCATACCTAGAATCTTGTGGATTATCAATGAGTGTGTGCTTAACTTGCAAGTAATACTCATCCTCCTTGCACTTTTTGAGTACTTGCCCCTTGAAATCGGTTTGAATTGCTACTAAGGAAGCAATGTGTCATCTTTGACTTAATGCGTCGGCAACCCAATTTTCTTTCCCCTTAATATAACTAATATTAAAATCATAGTCAGCTATTAACTATAACCATCTTCTTTGTCTAACATTCAGATTAGGTTGAGTAAAAAGGTACTTTAACCCATTATGGTTAATTTTCAACTCAAAAGGCTCTCCTAGCAAATAGTGCCTCCAAATTTGTAATGTGTGAACCATAGCTGCTAATTCTAAATCATGTGATAAATAATTCATCTCATATGGTTTTAGCTTCCTAGATTCATAAGCAATTACTTGCCCATCTTGCATCAATACACCTCCTGACCCTTCTCTGCATGCATCCATAATAACCATAAAGTTACCTTCAGGATTTGGTACCTTTAAGATCGATGTGGTGGTTAGTTTTTCTTTGAGTAGGTCAAAAGCCTCTTGACACTTCTCAGTCCATTCAAATCTCTTTCCTTTATTTTGTAAAGAAGTAATTGGGAAAGCAATCTTAGAAAATGTTGCAACAAACTTCCTATAATACCCTGCCAAACCCATGAAACTTCTTACTTCTAACACATTTTTGGGTATAGGCCATTCAATTACTACTTTGATCTTAGTTGGATCTACAACAATTCCATCTATTGAAATCACATGACCTAAATAGTGTACCCTCTTTTGGAAGAATGTACACTTGGAAAGTTTACCATACAACCCATGTTCTCTCCAATGTTGTAGGACCTTTCTAAATGCTCGCAATGTTCTTCCTCATTTATAGAATAAATCAATATATCATCTAGAAAAAATAGTACAAATTTATCAAGGTAATCCCTAAACATACTATTCATTAGGTTCATGAATGTTGCAGATGCATTAGTTAAACTAAAAGGTAAAATGATGAACTCATAATGTCCATAACTAGTTCTGAATGTAGTTTTAAAGATATATTCATCTTTAACCCTCAATTGGTGATATCCAAATATCATATCTATTTTAGAGAATACAATGACTCCCCTCATTTGATCAAAAAGGTCATCAATGTGTGGAAATGGATACTTGTTCTTAACCATAGCTTTTTTGAGCATACGATAGTTGATGCACAAACACAATGTACCATCCTTCTTAACAAAGATGACTGGCGCTTCCCAAGGTGAAACACTTGGTCTTATCAGTCCTTTTGACAACAATTCATCCAATTGTGTCTTCAATTCCATAATTTGAGTGGTTTTCATCCTATAGGGTACCTTATAAATAGGTTCTGACCCTAGAACTATATCAATAGAGAAATCAAATATTCTTTTTGGAGGAAACCCTGGTAACTCCTTTAGAAACACATCTAAAAATTTCCTTAATATTGGATACTTCCCCATATCTGATTTTCCAGTTTCATCTATTTCACCATCTTCTAGTTCTTGTAAACTTTGGAACTCTGAAACATCCCTATCCTTTCCAAGTTCTTCAATCTTTACGATGAAGATTTTACACCCTTTCTTCTTAGCTCTTATAAGTTGCATTGTCATAATTTGTCGAATCCTAACCTCTCTAGGTATCCCTTGGAATTTAACTTGATTTCCAAAATCATCTAGGAATTCTATAGTCTTTGCATGGAAATCTACTTTTTCCCTATGTTTCCACAACCAATTCATTCCTAGGATAATGTCATATGATCCTAGAGGTGCGACATAAAGGTTTACTTCTATAGAAAAACTAGGTAGTTTTATCCTAGCTTCGAATAGACATTGATCCACCTTTTCTCTTATCTATTTTGCATACTCTACATCACTAGAAATTTCCATGTGTCCCACCTTCCTAGATGATTTTTTAGCTATTCTAGGTGAAATGAAATTCTTAGTTGCACTAGTATCAATAAGAACAAAAATAGGTAAGCCAAACAAAATACCTGGTGTTTTGACTAGAGTTACTTGGTACTTTTCCTGTTGATCGTCCATAGCCACATGTATCTTTTGCTGAAACATTTCTTGTTGGGTGGGTAATGGATTACCATATGTTCATGATCTAAAAGTTTTATTGGGACATTCACTAGCATAGTGATCCCCTTTGCATATAAAACATCCTCTAACTAGTCCTCTTTTCCCTATGGTTTCTCTAGACTTGTTGATATTTTCATTAGCCTTGTTGGTATTACCTATGCTAGAATCATTCATTTTTTGATCTCTCCTAATCTCTTTTCCATTATTATGGAATTTTTTCCCTTTTTTCCTTGGAACATTTTTCACAGATTCCTCCTTCTTTGGAACTATCTTGTTAGAAACTTCTGCATCCTTCTTTTGCTCTTTTCTTTCTTGACAAGTGGAATTAGCTTTAAGCTTTTGTTCCTGCTTAATTTTTTTTTCATATAAAAGATTTATTGTTGTTGGACCATGCATATCCACTTCCCCTCCAATCTGACTGTTAAGTCCCATTTTAAATTTTCTAATGCGGAAATGTTCATCCTTATGATATATGGGAACATAGTGCAGAAGTCAGGTAAACTTCTCCCAATATTCATTGACTGTCATGTTACCTTGTTTCAAACCCTAGAAATACAATATTTTTTGGTCATAATATAGTTATGGCAACCATCTCTTATGAAAAACCTCTACGAATTCCCCCCATGTCAACTTCCATGATTTGATATTAAGTTCTAACTTCTTGTTCATCCACCAATTAGAGGCTTCTCCCGCTAACTGATACGCACTCCATGCGGCTTTAGTAACCTCATCATAGTTTCATATTTCAAAATAATTTTCCATTTGAACAAGCCACACTTCAGCCTCATCACCTCCAACACTACCATCAAACTTGGGTGGGATTATTTTCTTCATGTCCCTGGAAAGTTCGGAAGACACAAGCTTCGTATTCCTTTCAATAGATGGTGTGGGTGATTTTTCTTTCTCATGATTATGGGTTCCATTATGCCCATGGGAAGAATTTTCTCCTTCGTGCTCATTAATGGGTACTTCCTTTTCTACCCTATCCTTAACTCTTTCTTGTTCAAGGTTAGCCAACCTTACCAAAATTTGGTCAAGCCTAGCCTCAACTCTAGTGGTTCCTTGTCCAACCTCCTGACTTCCACCGGGATTAGTTTGTGTTCTCACATATGTCCTCACCATGCTTATGTGATTGGATTTTTTCCTGAATGTTTATCCATGTTTTTTATTAGATAAGCAAGGATTTTTAAAGGGCCCTTATCCTTTTTACATAATAAAAGATTTAGCAATAAGGCCCACAGGACAAGGAACAACCAACATATGAGATAGCCAAAAGACAACAAAAAACATAGCAACACACAGCAGGGGATACCACCCCACAAAACAAAGTCAAGGTGGTTTAAAGAATTGTTCCAAATATTTTTGTTGAATCATAATATAGGGATTCCTCTCCACCAATATTTTCAACTTTTTGTTACAAGGGGATGAAACAAGACCACCATTAGAATCAACCAAGCCCAAAGAATCAACAAAAGGGTCCAACTTAGAGGGTTCCTCAACAACATCATTATGAATCTCTTGACATATAGTGGAGTCTTCCACAACATGTCACCTTTTCCTTTTTCTCTCAAACAGTGTGTTGTTTCTTCTCCTTCGAGCAATTAAAGGAGGCATGACCCACTTTACTAGAAGAAAGACAAATAATTAGAGTCTTCATAATCAACCTGCTACACCCACTTACCAAATTTAGAAGATAAAGTAATCTTAGTGGGAAGAATATAGTTATTCTCCACTAACACACAAAATCTTGTAGCCAATAGACACTTCATTTATTTGGTTACCTTATCAGTGGTACAATATTGACCAAAGGAATTAGCAATACACATGAAAATTTGTTCATTCCAAAACTAAAAAGGCAGCCCTAGCAAATAAACCCAAATAGGAAACTTAAAGTGTATGTCAATGGCTTGAAACTAGGGAACCACATTTGGAGACAAAATCCATTCGAGCCAAGAAGCCAAGGGCCCTCATGAAGGACTCTAGAACAATCTTTAATGCAAGGACAAGAAAACAAAAAGAAACTATTACACAAAGTTGTAACTTCAACTTTAATCTTCCAAACCCGAAGAGCCCATCTTCTAACAACATGGATATTAGGACGATTACCATAGAATCTCCCAACCAACGAGGTCTTAAGCCATTCCAAAGACTCATCTATAACTTTATAGTCAAACTCTATCTGTTGATTAGAAAAGTCACATACCTCCTTAGCATAAAAATCCTCCAAAGTAGGAGTAGTAATAGTTGAAGAAGCAGAAGGATTCTTGCACAAAATCTCAGCTGCAGTAGCCAACCCATCAGTGGGAGGCTTAGAAACCAAAGGGGTCAAGGGGGAACCAGTATGAGCTTTAGAAAGAGGAGAAATAGCATCCCCCTCTTCAACAGTAGGGAGAAGAAATCCCTTTTTAAGCCCCATCGTAGGTTTGGGAGCAGGAACAACCACCATATGAGAATAGGTTGAAGCCCCAAGAGAAACAGCCTCACTAGCAGGAGAAGCAACCACCCGCCCCTGAGCTCTAGAACCAACACAAACCAACCCTTTGTTCTTTTGCAGCGACAAACAACCTCCCCACCAACAAGAGTGGGATCCTCCACTCCATAAGTGCTCTGCAGCGAAGCATTTTGAGTAAGGAAACCCTTACATATCCCAGAAAAAGGAGAATGAGACTCCTCAACATTCTTCTCAACATCCTCACACCCCCGTGGCTTCCTATGAGCTTCTAAGAGGATATCAAGAAGGAACTCCTCTTCCTCATCAGGAAGATCATACTCAGACCTAGTATCCAAGCCAGATTTGTCACAGGAAAAAGGGGAAAAAAATTCTTCAAGGGTGCATAGATCCTCATCTAAAACATAAACATTTTCCATCTCCCAACTCTCATGAGCTTGGAAACCCACCTCTTCAGCTTCCATGATAGAGCCAACAAAACTTGCAGCCAAACCCTCATCACCAAAAACAAAGTCTCCTATGTTGCCAACAAACCCACTGGAGGAGCCAACTAGGGTTTGGGAAAGCACATCTCCTCCCACAATGACCTTTGGTCCATCACCAACACTGACCTCTTCAACCTCCATGTTTCCATCAACATCGTCTTCATCTTCTTCATCTTCTGCACACACCACAATAGTGTTTTGTTGCCTCTTCAGACTAGACTTCCTCGTTTCACCATTGCCCTTACTCTTCCTTGTTGTGCTCGCTTCATTCCTCGCTACACCATTATTTGTTGCAATCACTTCATTCCTCGTTGCTCCTGCTGCTCCATTCATCACTACCAGTGTATCCATGTTTATCCATGTTAGACTAAACTATGTTATCAATTATCTTATGGAAAAATAAAAAAATACATTCATTTGCACACAATAATTCCACATAAGGCTAAGCACACGCTTCTTTTGATAAACTCATAATTTTATTCATTTCATAAGGATTTCAATATCCTTTCAATTACATGGAGTGACTATTCAAATAGTCGAGTGGAGAGTATCCTTCAGATTCACTCTTTGACACGTAACTTAAAGGAGTATAACCTATAGACTGAGATAATTGTTGTTCCCTATCTTTCTATTCATCTCTCATTTGTTCATACCTATCCCAAAAAGGATAATAACCTTTGGATTTATCTTTTGATACATAGTTACAAGAGCAATGTCAATATGGTGTTCATCAACAATGTAGTCTAGCGGTGTCCTTGGTACATATCCCTTGGACTCGTTACTTGAAGAAATTACTATTACTTCATGTAGTGGTAGAACCCTAGGATCCCTAAAGATGAATTTCGGACTAACACTTTCTTTTGAAGGCATATCCCTGGAAAGTAGTAATGACTCAAACTTTTATGGTGAGATGGTTGGTAGGTTATTGTACATAGCCTCCATCTTCATCTTGTCTTCACATCACTTATCCGAGAAAGTGTATGACTAAAGGTTTCAATGTCATTCAACTAGATGACATTGTCATAGTTGGTTCCCTCTATGGTTCTAACGATGGCATCCCTTTCCTTCTTATCCTTCAGGTAATGCTCATTTTTTTATTACGGACTTTCAAGTTGTTAATCTGAGATGTACCATCCTAGCACAAGAATTCACAAAATTAGATAACACTGGATAGAAAGAATGACAAGCTCATAGGTTCCAAAGCTAAGCCTGGTAGCTCTAATACCACATGTAATGTACTAACCATTTAATGAAGTAAAAAAAATATAATTTATCACCATATGAGTAAATAAACTAAGTAACAAACCATTGTAATAAAAAAAAATACTTTCTTTATTGATCAAGATGCATTACATAATACAACATGGATTTCCATTTCATCATAACAAATCATAAGTTACATCCATAAAAGAATGCATACATTTACATACATAGCTCAAAGAGCTTTACAACAAATAGTTGTAAGATGGTCTAGGATCCTTCCTTTTAAATCTTGGTTATTTTATCGCTTGTTGTGGAGGAGAAGCATCACTCAAGCGCTTTTCCGCCAACCATAGACTTAATGCAATCCCAGCTTGCACATCTATCATTTGATAAATGACCCTTCCCTTCGACAAAGAGAATGGTAGAGTAACTAATAATGAAAACCAACTGAGCATAGTGATGTGTCCTACATAACTAGAATTTGTAATCCCACAATCTCGAACTAGCATGTAATACCGGATCATGGTGAACTGATAGTGTAGTCTCGGTAGTCACATAATCCATAGTGGAGTCTTGGAAATTACACTACTTTGGACAAAGTGTTGCATTCAGTATTCCTACTGAGATTCATCTATCACATATACTACTCAAGGTCGATCTGGCTTGAGGCTATCTTAAACTATGCATAGGTATTGTCCTTCAATGGATATTTTGTCACTCCAAATTAACCTATCACCATTTTAATCTACTTAGAATGAATCTACTTAACAAGTACACAAGCTCCCTCCTATACTGGATTAACTATCCTAGGAGTAACACAAGCTTTCCTAGTTAAATCAATAACTTTAGTTGGGTATACCTCAAGTGCCTCTTGTATTCAATCATGCCTAGTATATAATATCTATGATATACAACAAACTCCTATTATGGAGTACTTACAAGTACAACATAAAAATAGCATAAAAGCTTCAATTTCCTTTCCAAAGACACTCTCAAATACTTCTACTGCACATATAGAAAAAGAAATTTCAAGCAATCATAGAAAATATATCATTTCTAAGTAAATAACAAAGAATAAGAGATTTGCATGCCTGTTATCGCTTATCCAAATTAATGACAACAATGCAGCCCTCTCCAATAGTAATTAGCTTGATAATCAGCTTATCAAGGATATTTCAATAACTCTACCTCACAAGTTGATAGCTTACTTCTCTCAAACAACAATGTTTCCTCTCAACACAATAAAATTCTCACTATTACTTACAAAATAAAGCAAGTTTGGCTAGAAATAACACATAAAATAATGAACTGCAAAAGATATGTAATCTCTTGGGAAAGAATGTGTCCCTCACAAATGAAATGGTTCGTCTATTTATAGAGCAACCAAGCAACCTCAAATCCTATAGTTTAGGCATGTAAAATGATAACAAACTTCATGCAAAGCAACACATGAAACCTATCAGAAAGGTGGCGAATTCTCAAGCTAATACTCAACTTATTCACCTATAGGTCAACTTGTTTTGTGACAACAATCTGAAGACTTATTCAATCAACATATGCATAATTCAAATTATCACATAGAAAAGACTTCTACAAAAATTCAGACTCAAATGTGGCACCAATTCCAATTCATTTTCCTTCATATTTGGCACGGTTAAACTTAGTCAATTCCCATTTTATGACAGCAGGTTTCCATCGGGACCCATATGGTGGATGAATCGACTTGGCAATTTAATACGTTAGACAAAGTCAAGCATAGTCTCAATGAAGGCATCGACCAAGTCAAGCATATAATAGACAACAATATCAAATGTAATGCAATGATTTATATCGCGTCATCCAAATGATAATCAGTTTACACTTAATAGTCATAAGCTATTAAATTGACTTTATTTGACATGGTCAATATCGACCTCCATTTCATAGTCTCTATCAACTATAAAACAACCTTTAATATATTGGCTTCATTAAATAAGAGATAGTCGATTTTAATTAACATATAAAATATATAAAATATATATTATTATATATATAATATATATTATATACATATATATATATATATATATTTAAATA
>VDFB02240876.1:0-10631 GCA_007258455.2 Sequoia sempervirens
GGTCAATATTCTAGTAGTCTGTCTTGAAGTTGGCCTACCCCCTAGCTTTGGGATTCCCTCTCTCAAAGTGCTTTAGAAGTTACATGTCTAACACCATGGTATAAAGTTTGGCAAATGTATGCCCAATAATAATGGTCCTATAGTTTCCAAGGTTGGAGAGATTGCTAGATTTATGAATAGGATGAATTATGTGATGGGACCAAGATTGAGAAGAACCTGAACAAACTACCTCATTAAAAAAGAAAATTGCCAAAGGGAAGGCAAGGGGATTCACACCATTTTGAGGAACTTCACTTGAAGGCCTCCATAATCTGCTTCTTTGCTGGTACACTACTTCAAAATAACCCTCTTGATGGTACAAGTAGGGAAAACAGTAAAGTATGGTGGTGGTGGAGGGGACAATGACAGCAAGCTGGTTGGGTACATTGTAGAGAGAACTAGCATAGGAAACCCATGCCTTGGTTTTGATGTTAGGAGGATGGTTCTTTCTCAATTTGACATGATGAGAAGTCAATCATTTTTTGAATGTACTTGGAGGGCATTGAGGCAGCTTGACCTCGCAGGGATTTAGATACTAATTATGGATAGCATGAGATTTGGAAACCCATAGCAGGTGATGGCATAAGCTTCTATATTTACAGTTTTGGGAGATCTAGCATACATAGTTCACCTTTACAGTGAAAATTTTGTGATCTTTGGACATGAGTGGAAAGTGTAACACTAAAATATTTGAGAGGATTTTATAGAGATTTCAGACATGATCCTTGCACCGTTTCAGTTGAAGAGAATGAGTTTAGTACATTTTGGATTATAGAGGTATATATAAGGAATTGATGCAAAGTACAATAAAATTATATTGAAAATTGAAACTATACTCAAAAGGTTGGAGGTCAAAGGTCACATATGACATTCATTTCTCCTGTGAAGAGAGTTGTGAAGTTATATGCAATATGTCTTTACATTAACGAAATCTATGATATATGCTTTGGTTTCCACTTAATATTTTGGCTCATCCTTTGTCTAATTTTTTTGTTTTGTAAAACGACGAATGTGAAAAACATTCAAGCAGCATTCTTATATCGCCTTATCTTAAAAATACGTAATTATACATGGGTGAATTGATATTACATGCACTTTGTACATTTATATTGATACATAATGCTAGTTAGATTACTCTGATTAGTTTTTTAGTCTTTTTTTGGACATCTAACATACTATGAACTTGTTGTAGTATTCACGAACAGCAGTTGTGCCACGTGCCTCAATACTGGCTACAGAAGTGGAGTGGTTGAAATCAATTAAGGCTGATTTGGTGGTATGTATATGTACATTCTGCCTCTACTGTTCAGCTTTTAGCATCTTTTAGTTTTAGATAATTATGTTTGTGAATTCAGTTGTTGGATGCTTTACTTGTTCCTATGCCACTTTTTTTACTAGGCCTTGATTATTCTCATTCAGAACTTATTTCAAGTGATGTCAAGGATTGCAATCCATTATTGCCATACATTTGTTGGAATTTGTTGTGGTTTGAGCATGCTTTTCTTTCATGATAAGTGATAAAATTAAATACTAAGATCTAAATAGAACATTTGGAGAATATGCTGTAAATTAATTTAGTAGCTGCGCTCATCTTGGAAACAGATTTCAGATGTTGTCCCTGTGGCATGTCGAGCAGCAGCAGATGCTGGAATTCCAGTTGTTTGTGTGACCAACTTCAGGTGATTGCTTGATTGGAGTGTTGCACAAAGGCCCTCTGAAAATATTTGTTTCTCTTATTGGATAAAGTTTGAAGACGAGAAAAAATATTTAACCAAAGTCATGAATATATGAAAGACATGCATAGGGAATATTGTACATCTAATAGATGTTCATCACTGAACCACAAGTGAGGACTCTTCTGCGGTAGCATTTTAATCCAAAATATTCTTGTTATATGCATTCCTACATGTCTGGGCTGATGATAAAACATGAGAATATCTCAGTTTTTATATTCCTTTGGGCCCTATTAGGTTAAACACAGGATATGGGCATTTGTTTAAAGGCTGATAGACAGCAGTTCATTCTAACCAAATTTTGACCTGTGGGTGTGTAATAGAGTTCTCTCTCATATTATATGTAAAAAAAATTTTAAAGGCTTGCATTATGTGCAGATCATTTTCTGTGAATTTAAATTTTTATACATGCAAATCTCTATAAATTCTATATATCAGGAGCTTAATTGGACATGTTTTCATTTCTACTTTGAAAAGACATGTTTTCTTTTGGCTATATGCAGTTGGGATTTTATTTATGCGGAATATGTTATGGAAGCTGGTCATCTTCACCGTTCCATTGTTTGGCAGGTAATTTATATGATTGCTGCTAGTAGGAAAAGTGGTTGAAGATTGATTGACAGACCTCATTATTTAATTAATTTAAAGTAAAAATTACCACAAAACACTAAAGGGGGCTATAGGCCCCATCAACCTATATGTGAGAACGATGGCTCAAATAGAGCAGACAGGAATCTAACTTCCCCAACCCTAGGACCTGACTATACACATGATTTGATTAATAAAATAATCATGTAATACACAAGGGGACCATACCTGGAAGTCCTAGCCTATGGCAGATATAATTATTTTTGAACCACAATTGGGCTAAGAAATGGCCCCTTAATCCAAATCAGATCAAGATATAAAAAAAAGAAGCTGAAGCAGGTAAAACACTGTTGAAGTTGTCATGTATAATATTAGAATTATGCTGAGTGAGTATCTGTCACCACCTGAAATAGCTGCTTGGTACCTCCTAAACATGATAATCTCATTGTCTGAAGAATAGGAGCTGTACAATTTGTAACTTGTAGTTGTGAAGCTAGATTTTTACAATCCAAGTCCAAACCATGCGAAATCCTACTGAAATATTATAATGAAGAAATGATTTTAGACGTGTAAACTGATCTAATGATATTTGAGATGTGCTACATTAGGAAAAGTGATATCTGTATCTATATCCATGTAATGGCCAACCCTGTTCTGAGTTTTGATTTGAGAATTTTGCTTGATATTTTTGGGTCGATAGACTTCCGTTTTATCAAACAGCAATAATCACTGTGCATGAAAGTAATAGCATTGAATTAAAATGATCATACAAGTATGAACAGCAAATGAACCCTTCTCAGATTTTTTTGCATTCTAATGTTCAGCAGTACTTATGAGCAATACAAAAATTAACTAACTGTCTGAGCAACCATATAATGTTATTTCTTCACCCTTTGACACCCTAAGACAGTGCTAGCTACGCCTTACAAAGTACAGCAACAATAGAACTATTGTAACAGCAGATTAAATGGTAATTTCTGAGAATAACAAGGCTGCAGTACAATAACAGCAGGCCCAAATTTTGCTACAGCAGCATGTATACTCCTTTCACTAGCACATTTTATAATCATAGACCAAACTACAATCAGAATACACCATTAAAATGTGCCCAGACCTGGATGAGATGCTGCTACAGGAATGACTCAGAATGACTGCAACTTCAGAAAACGCCCAGAATAGGTACAGTACTTCAAATAAGGGTATAAACGCTACTGATATGCAAGATTGGGATAGCTTTCAACTCTTAATGCCTTCCTCATTAGCAGACCATATCCACAAATGGCACGAAATGATCAAACCAGCCTCAGACAATGAGATAAATGCTAAAGTTACGGTTCGGGGTTGGGGGGCCGGGTTGGATGGAGAATCCGATGCGGGTATGAACAAAATTTTTTTAGGGGTTTGGTGCGTGTAGATGCGTGTGTATATATATATATATATATATTAATAATTTAATATATTATAAATCTATATATATGTATTATATATACAAAAAAGAGAGAAACATAGAGAATTGTAAAACTAAATCATTTCATAGTATGATACTTGATCATTGATCAATGCCAAATGCCAAAGATAAATATTAAATGCCAATTGATAGTTGAAAAATATTCAAATAAAATTACTGAATTACAAAATGTAGTTCATGAAACATTGAAAATTTGAAACATGATTCAATGTTCATTGTTCATATGCTCATCAATCATCAAAAGGATTGTCAGAATCATCATGACTTGGATTTTGAGTGGTTTCAACTTCAAAATCATCATCATTTGAACCCAAAGCGGATCCAACACCATGTGATATGTCATCAATATCACCCACATCATCCATAGTGGCTCTAACAAGATCCTGAATGGTTGCATCCAAGTCAGTAGACTCGGGTGCTACATCCCAAAGCCTCGCTGCCCCCTGCCTGTATTGAGGATCCCTACGTGACAGAAGACGCAAATTGGAATGAATATACACTAAGTCTTCAGCTCTTTTTGCAGCCAACCGGTTACGCTTCATTGAGTGGATAAAGGAGTATGTACTCCAATTCCGTTCAGCGGCAGAAGAGCTTGCAACTTGGAGAGAAAACCAACAAAATTAAAAATAAAATAAAAAAATGCAAGATAAATTCAAGAATGTTAAGTGTTAAATTTTACAATACAAGTGGCAAAAAAAAAAAAAACTTACTTGTGAGAGGATCTTGATTGCAAGAGGTTGGAGGTACATATAATCTTGACCATGGAGGTACCACCATGTAAGACCATCCATTTTGTATTGGTCTCTAGCAACAGAAGCGGTATGATTTTTTGATTTTCCTGTGACAAACATTCCAAATTCTCTCATGACACTTGCATGCACTTCTGGATCACTGAACATTCTACTAAATGCCGTCTTATACCCATTAGCAACTTCAGCATCTCTATATGGCGGTATTCTCCCTGGGATAGAAAGCACTTCAGTGGTATAGTACCTCGGAGATAGGGCATATGCAAGGAGGTGCAATGGAGTTGTCATCTTGTTCCAACGATGAAGAACAATTGCTTCCACCCTTTTGTACAAGGTGTCTTCAGGATCATTCTCTTTTTTTTGTATTTCTATTTTTATTTTTTCCAACATTGTGTCCATGCTATCATAGACATCCCCCAAGCATGGTTCATCTGTATCAGCAAACCGAAGCATAGACATGATAGGTTCGGTGAATTCCAATACATAATTCACACGATCCCACCAATCGTCATTCAAGATCAATGCCTTGACTTTTTGGGCCCTCTCTGAATTTGATTGCTTCCATATACTCCATTGGTTGCTAATAACCATTTGACTCAATGCATCTTTCACCTTCACAAGTCGTCTCAGAACAATTGTGTGAGATGCAAACCGGGTCTCGACAACCTAAGAACATGTTAATAGTAAGTTAATAACACATTTAAAATATGTAAATAATGCAAAAAATTATTTTATTCAATTATGTAAAACATGACATAAATGATAAATGAAACTAAATATATTAAATTTTAAAATTTACCTTCAACAATTCCAATGTTGAAAAAGTTCTGAAAATTGCTTGTGACATATGGTGGTTTGTCACAAACATCTGGATCTCCTCAGACTCCTGGTATATTTCTTTCACCCACTCTATTTGGGTGCCAATTGCTTGCATCACCAAATTGAGGGAGTGTACAGTGCACGGTGTCCAAAAGATGTGCTCATATCTGGCCTCTACCAAAGCACCTGCAGCCCTGCAAACTTTTGCATTGTCCGTAACTACTTGGACAACATTTTCACTACCCACCATCTCTATGGAGTCAATGAGAATCCTGGAAATGAACATTGCATCTTTCACTTGCCCTTCACAGTCAACCGCCCTCAAAAACATTGCCCCCTTGGGGGACACTGCAATAACATTAATCAATGGACGGTTTTGCAATCTTTCCATCCATCGGAAACAATAGATACACCTGTTTCAACCCAAGAATCTCTAATTGGTTTTAGTTGGGCCTCTACATATTTCCTCTCTTTTTGCAATAAGGTGGTACGCACCTTTTCATACCCAGGACTTGTGAAATCAGGAGGTGCACTATTTATTGCTGACACCATGTCCTTCCAATATGGTGATCTCACCAAGTTGAATGGAAGACCATTGGCATAGAGGCAACGTGCAATTTTTTCTTCAGCAATATCTCTTGCCTCCATTTTAAATGCTTTCTCTAATGGACCTCTCTTGCGGGTGGTGGTTTCTGGTTCTTCATCTTCTTCTTCCGTAGAGGGTATAGACAAGAAGGGATGTCTAGAGGGCCTAACTATCTGATGAGTGGGTAATGTTTGTTTTTTCTTTCCGGAACTATAACTAGTTTGTTTTCCTCTTGCAATTGAATTGTCGGCATCTTCTTGTTCTTTTATAAATCCTGCTATTTGTACAGTAGATAACCCCTTCTTATCTGGACCCACACACATGTTAATCCCTTTACCACCAGGGCCCATAAAATGAAGTTTTACTCGGTAGTAGGAGCTATTATATTGTGCATTGCAAAAATTACACTTCCAAACAAACCCCCCACCTCCAGGAATTTGTGAAATTCGTGTGGTATGTCTCCATAAAGGAGATCCTTTATCAATTTTAAACTTTTGGCTTCCATCCCCACCCACTGAACTTTGACTACTTGCCATTGTTGCAATCTATAAAAAAAAAGAAAAAAAATATATATATTTGAAAAACTTCTTCACAAACTTGAAAAAATTCATCAAAAACTAAGAAACTTAAAAAAAATCATCAAAAGATTGAAGAATAGGGTTTAAATGCATACCTTGAACACTTAAATCTCCTTTGTAGAAGCTATTTGCCACTCCACAATCGATCTCCTTCAAATGCAATCACCTCCCTTCAAAATGCTAAGATGGACACAAATTATGGAGAGAGCAAAATGAGAGGTAAAAATGAAATGCTTTAGTGTTAAAATGCCTCATATTGGGTCGTTTTAGGGTTTTGTAGCAAAATAGAAATTAAAAAATTGCTTTTTATTCACTTTTGGGCCCACTTTTGAAGTGCTGGGCCGTGGGTTCGCAGGGGTTCGCCCGGCACGTGGCCGGTACCCCGCATCCGCAGCGGGCACAGTCTCGGCCCAGCATGATACGCCGTGCCGATACAGGCTTGAGCCGTAGCGTACAGCAACAGTACGAGGTTAGAAACCGGGTTCGAGGCACGTGCGGGTGATAATCTGCTGAGGATAAATGCTACTCACAGACCTGAGATGAAACACACCAGCCTATAGGATACACACATCCTCTTCCTGAGTTCAAAGATAATCAGGATACACTTTCAGATCCACACATACAGGTCTGGAAACAATAGCAGCAAAATATACTATGATTTCTGAGCAATAACAGTCACCACGTCCAGGCTACAATATATCAGTCGTCCCTCCAAATAAAAGGTAAAATCTTCCCAACCTCCATGTGAATCCTTAAGACAAGCCCACGAACCAACAAAAAAACCCTAGCACTGTAGCATGGACTGTAGCGTGGTACTGTAGCACGACATTGTAGCGATGTCACTATAGCACGGTACTGTAGCATGCTTTAAGAAAATCATAAAATCAACAAAAATCTTCATAAATTAAACTCCATTCATACCTCAAGAAATAGATATTGATTACCATCAGTTTTGCCTTAAAAAATGCAGTAGAAAAATGATTGGATTACTCAATAAACCCTTCAAATTGAATACCAAACTCAAATACAAATTACGACCAAGTAGAAGCCCTGTATGATCTCCTCCACAAACCAGCTAGGGTGGGTCTCTCACCACCGAAACCAGTGCTAAATATGAGGGTTTCCGTCCTCAACCAGCTGCAACAATAAATTGGAAATAATCCAACAAAGTTTCCTTCAATTGTCAAATCCATCATAACCAAATGAGAGCCAAAAAGCAGATTAAATAGAAGTGGAGGGAGAAATTAGGGAAACCTCCAATTTGAATCTTTTTCCCTCCAAAAGCCCAACGCCAATTCTAACCTTTTAATAATTTGCTTTATACTTTAGAACATAATCAAAATATTCCTCAAAGGGCGTCTTGCTCAAAAGGAAACTATTTTACCTTATTCAGCCTTCTAAAACAACGTTAAGTTATTTCATTAGGCACCAAGGTACTTTTCGATGACCATCTACCCCCTTAAGTTATAAAGTTATTTTATTAAAATAATTTAAGTGACTGATAAAAAGTAAATATTAAATAATCCAACCTTAGGCTCTCCAACGCCACCATAGAAATAACACTGTTGAGGACACTATGAGTCTGAGACCGATTTCCCGAAATAAACTTACTATTAATAGTGCTGGCGTTTAAATTTGCACCTCTGGAATGCGTATTTGAAACAAACAGCTATGCACAGATAAATTGCTCTTCAAATTAGGAGGGGAAGCTCCCTCTTGCTGATGGTGTTGAAAGAAAGTAAACTAAAAACTAAGTTGCCTATCTTTTGGATCAGCTTAGAGCACAAGGTTTATTAAACACAAACACCGCAGCTGAAATTTTCTGTTTTAAAAACTTCAACTACGACTAACTTAAACTAAAGACGTTTCTAACTTCTCAAGTAATACGCAGAGCAAGAGAAACTAGAAATGGACAAGGTTAATTCTCTGACAAAATGCTTCAATAAACTCTTTCTCAAAAAACATCTACACACTTCAATGTAAGCTGAAATCAAGATCATAAAAGCAGAACACAAATAATGGAAATCTGAGATGTTATATCAAGGCAAAGGAGGCTCATGATTTTATTACTCAAACTTCTAGAACAAAACCTACTTCTAACATGCCTGGAACAAGAAATTGCAGCTAAAGAGGCTTGCAATCTTGTTCTTACACAATAGGAACAACAATTACAACAACTCCTTGTTGGCTAAAAGAGACTCAACAATTCGCTATCATAAAACAATTGAACAACACTTGAATAACAAATAGAAGGCACAATAGGCTCAACGTTTTGTTATCACTAGCATGGTTAAAGGAAACTAATGAGCAAAGACTCTTATTTATAGACAAGCAGAGGAGTAGGGAACCCTAAAATCTCCTTGCTTTCACAATCTAGGGCTTGCTCAGCAAGCAAGCTTTATTTCTAAATCTAGAAAGAAGATAACATCTAACACCTAAGAAAGCAAAAAAAGCGGGGAACGCCAACTATTACATTTATCTTCTTTCTCTTCTCAAAGAATGGATAAAAATTATTCCAAGAATAGAAAGAAAGCGGGAAGAAAGCTGCTTTAAAGCTCGATCACATCCGCTAGAAAATTAGAAATTGTGTCCCGGTTTGGTGCATCTATGCCATCAATAGCAAAACACCACTTTTCTAGAATATCTTCACCATTTGCAACAGATCTCAGGAAATCTTCGACCTCATTGGCCGCCTTTTCAAACTTTGCTGACATCATCTAAATATGACTTGGCAGAGTCATGTTTTTCTTTTATTCACTTCAGTACAATCTTCTTGTTGTATTTTTTCTTATGCATCTCCCATATCCTCTCACATTCGCCCTTTGAGATAGTGACACTTTTAGGCCAAGGGGGAATGGAGAAACATTTCTCGATCATATCAGGTTCCAAACTGCATATCGATCTGCCATCAATTGATTGAATCTCCCTCGTAGCCGGATTGTAATGCTTGATGCAAGCGATTACGAACTCAAGGCTCTGAACTGAAAAAGGAATAGACGCTGCTGCGAGGAGTCCAGAGTGTCCTAGGTTTCTGATTGAAGTGTTGCCTGCGCTCTCCAAAGCGTGTAGATCAAACACCGACTTGATGTGATGCAAGTCTGTCTCAGCTGTTTTGATGTAATCATGTGTAATGTCCTTCTCTCAAATGTGATGTCGTTTCAATTGACGTTGGCCTATTACGGAGACCCGTAGGCTACTCGGATGGTGAAATTAGGGTTTCCTAATTTTGAGGAGGTTGTTGCTTGAAGTTTGGAAATCGGATTACGGATTCTTTCTGGGTTTTCAGAGAGCTTCGCGGTGGTATGGTCAGTTTGGCGTTTCGAGCAACTTCATGAATTTACTATTTTTAGTAAATTCTATTTTTAGCAGTGGACAGGTTGGGTTCAGTTCAGTTGGTCTTCTTCTTCAGTTGGTTCAGTTGGCAATATTGTTTTTGGCCCTTGGGTGCATTTTTATGGAGAGATAAGTATTTTCACATTATAATATTATAATTTAATATTATAACGCCCCCCTTGCCTAGCATTATAACTTTATGTTGTTCTTAAAAAGGGGACTTGATGGGTAAGCTCTTCATTGAAAAGATAAATTATATTTTGAGGCCAAATTATGGGTTAAGTAAAAGTGTGTACCCAAACCAAATTTTTTGCTTCATCAAGGCATTTTGCATTTAAAAGTCTAAATCTTGCTAAAATGTTGTAGAACACAGTTTTGGGCAATATCAAGCATGGAGTTTTTGTCAATATTTCGTCAATCAAAGTTAGTTTTATTGGTCAAACCTGAAGCAGAGACTTCGGAATAGAGCTTTTCGATAGAGGAACATCTCACGACGGCGTTTCATGTTGCACATGATGATTTTAATGATCGAAACGGAGTTTTTAATGGTCAATTTATGAAGATTTCTCAAAGGAAAAGCCAGAAAGTGCAAGTATAGCCCAGGGGCGCCTAGCTTGTTGAAGGTCAAGATCTTGCTGAAAATGTTCAAGCATCCAGTCAATCTCTTCAGAATTAGTCTGGCTATCCGTTGAGCTATCCAGCAAAGTATTCCGAGACCCACAGCTCCGGTAAACAGCG